>WHVB01000056.1:0-124082 GCA_015178965.1 Russula ochroleuca | reverse complement strand
TGTATCCGCGTTGTGTCGGCATCGTATGGTAATCCCTGCGTATGGCCCGCTGTGATCGCTCGAGGTTCCCTTCAAGAAGATACTGTTCACATCGCTGACGATGCACGACTTGGAAGAATTGTCCTGACCTGAATAGTTTGCGCAACGTCAGAGCCCTATTGATTGAACCCAAGCCACACCACACGCAACCACACGCAAACACAGGAAGAGCAAACGAGTTTGAGTGGGAAAGAGAAGAATCGCACCGGGGCAAGCCTTCCATGCGCCAGAATCCTGTATATGGATCTCGCCCGACGCTGAGGGAACCCCAAGAACATGTCGGGCAAAATCGGGATGGGGTCTTCCAGGTTGTTCACGTGCCGCACAAGTCCGCTCAGCTGCCTGTCAGGCAAAAGGCTGGTTCCCGACGCGGGGCATGCCGTTGTTGATCACCTTCAATCTTATGTTCTTAGGTAGCTGTAGGCGGAGGAACACGCCGTCGAGGAGGGCGAGCGCTCCACCTAGAGAGTGGCCAACAACGGTGACGGACGAAATCTTGGACGAAATGCGTTGCTTCGAGGATTTTGACAGCGGCGAGGATTTTCGAAGCGGTCCTTGTGTGCATCATCCCGTTGTGGGTTTCCACGTCCGACAGAATTCCCGGGAAGAGATCTGGCTCGAGGAGTCGAGGACAAAATTAGCATCGGTCAAGTTGGATCAACTCAGCGAACCTGGAGTGATTTTTGGGGGGCAGGTGACAACGTGAAAGTCCGGATAAAAAGACAATGATATTAGAATTTGCTGCGATCTGTTCTTTGATGCGCGACGATGACTGTTTATACTAGGGTGCCACGCAGACGCGGCAAAGGTCCGACCATCACTCAGCCTTATAACTTAGTCTTTGCGAGTCACGCGAGGTGCTCTGTACTCACGACGGGTGGCGCGCCGATATGATGGTAGAGGGATCGGCGCACAGGTTATGGATTGGGACGAAGCCCCTACTAGATGTCCTGGTGTCGTTACTATGTGCACAAGTTCATTTACTACTGAGCTGCACAGCGAATGGGCGGGAGCGCGTAGCGCTTCTCGATCGAAGATGAAGGGTGCGTGCCCGGGGGCGAGCTCGCGACGGGTGGGTGGGCCCACCTGAAGCGGGCTGGTTGCCCTCGGACCGCGAAGCTCATCATCGAAAAGGATACCAAATCTTATGAATTGAAAACTGGGAGTGGCGGGCGGGCAAATTTTAAGCGGCAAGGAGGTTCTTTGAACCGTCCGAAGGGAAAAGCGAGAGGATGGCGGCAGGGACGACAAGACGAACGTGTCACGTGCCGCCCTCTCCGCTCACACAAAGACCCTATTCTGGGCCTATGCTCGTTCCTCGCTTCGGCCCAGAATCCCCATTTATCTACAGTAGAATGTTTTTTTTTTGCATTTACAGTAAAAGTATATTATTGACATATACACAAACTAACCATAAAGTACAAGAACAAACCCCTCTGCAGCTCCGCTCGTGTTTGGGGCGAGGGAGGGTGAAACTTGGGGCACGAGAGAAAAGCATGTAATGTTTACATGATGTTGTTTATCCTAGACCGCTTTCACGCATAACTATCACCGGGCCGAAAACTCCAGGGTAAAATGGCCGATAGACCTCCCCATCTAGTCAGTCTTCATTTTGTTTTGAGCAGTCTGAGCAATTCTTCCTGTTGCATTGTGCCAATCCTATTTCGGAAACATCATCGGTCATGTCCCTCACCAGAGCGATAAAGTGGCACACACACTTGTCTCCGCCATCACCTATCTCAGTATTCTCGCTACTCTGCTGTTCTGTTAAGCCTGCAGCGGGGCTTCGTGCACAACCGACTGTTTAGGAAGGTGTGCAGTCCGAGGCATACCGAGGCACGTGATCTGACTATTGAGAGGTGTGTTGATTGTTATAGCACAATCACTAAGCTTCAAAGTAAGGTCTGCCTTTAAGGACCTTGGAATGTAGATGGAAGAGATGAGAGGAGCTGCACAGTGAACAAGAGTGAACAAGAGGCTGCAATTGCAATGCAAAGTCGAGCTTAAGGCTCAACTGTTTGTACAGAGTCGTATATATACAGGTTCGAACCTAATATGACTAATAGTCCTAGAACCGGTTGCTAAGCCGGTTTGTAAGTACTCAGTCATCTTCCTATAGTACAATGTCAGCATGATGCGCGTGTCAGTAAGCAAACCAGAGTCATCAGTCAGTGTATGGTAAGAATCATCAGTCATCCAGTCCAGAAGATGAGTCAGGGGCGTAATCGTAATGAGTCATGGGGTCACATGACCCCGGCCAGTCTGTCGGTCTGTAAAACACCTCACCTCTCTCCATACCAGAGGCGGAGCTTATCATGTTCCCTTCAATGATGAAGTGCACTGAAGCGCTGTGACCTTCTAAAGTTCTCAACTGGGCTGTTCCTGAAATCGTTGCACATGAGGCAACTCATATTTTTGGTCATCCTATGTCAAGTCTGCTCTGCAGCACTGTCGAGTCAGGGTTACCACGCTGTCTGCTTTCTAACAAATATCTAGTGCACACACACACGGTCACATCCTTAATATCGTTGCACGTCTGGGTGTGTAGGCTTGCCCTGCTCTTGCACCCGCTGGGTTTGCTCACACAGCTTGCTGATGTCTGTCTTTGTGGAGTATCCAACCCCAGGCCGGACATCACGGGTGACGATAGGAGGCGGATGCTGTAGGTAGAAGGTAGGGTTCGCAGGTTCGGATGGGAGTCAGTTTGCATCATCGGGAGGCGCAACCGATATCACCAGTCACATTTATGAATGTTGGCACACGAGATCTCTTGCAATATGTACGTTGGTGCCCCCATTTGTCCTCATAGACCTGTCATCCTCGGTCACAGGGACTCTCACCATGCAGTGCCACGATGTGCGTGCAGCCCTTGTAGAGCTTACGAGGTCACACATGCAGTTAACACAGCTTGCACAACACAACAGCAAGGGCGCTCACGCGATGGTCCGTGAGCTGCAGTGCGTATGGTTGGGAGCCGGCGAGCCGCATGGGAAAGGTTCTAGTTGCATACATTAAAGTTAGAGTTGAATAAGCAATTCGCAGTCTATGCTGGATGCGGAGGGAGGACATAGCAATGTCCCATGAATGATCGATGTATGCAGGTATCAGGAGACGGATGGATGCGAGATGTCGAAGTTTGGTTGATGCAAGTGTCCAGTGGGCAACTTCGATGGTAGGCACTTGTATGGAAGTGGGTTTGGGATGAAACCTATTTGGAACAGCGGGGGTGTGATGGTTGATACCAAGGTTGATATGGTTGAATGAGAGGGTTTTCGAAAAGTAAGGTTCGCTAAGATGGCTGTCCTAAAAGGTACTGTGGATGAGCAGAAGGTGGGCCAATGTTCATTGAACGGTGGTCATCGATGCTGCACTCACAGCTGCTCACAGCGCTTGTGTTGTGCCTCGGCCCAGGAGGTGCAACGTGTCAGTTTGGGTGTCTTGTCGATTCCGTGTGGCTGAAGCAACCTGCCACATCGCCATCGATAAATCTCTGCTCGCTCTAATACCCTACTCGACCATCATGAATAAAAGCACTGAATAGTTTCACCAATTCCCCTCAGAGCCCCATTGTATTTCTTCATTCTCGCCCTCTAATCTCCATGTCCTTCACATTGGGAAAAACCTACTTTGCTAGCGAGGGATAATTTTGCTAGTCTAGCACATGTTAGTGATAATCTAGCATTATCAATGTTATTTTTCGTCCTTGATTGCTTAGATCTAGCTTAGATCTAGCTTAGAGATATTTGCTCATAATCACCGCCAGTAATAATCACCCGTAATGCACAATAGCATTCATGTGAGATAACATTGAATAGTTCCCAACAATCGCGATAATTAATTCCAGTCAGTAAACTATACTACATACTCAGGCTACAGCTTATACCATAGCCTAACAAGAAAGATTTGTCCACTAGCAAGAATAATGAGTGGTGTTGTGTGTAACGACGGAGACAGTGACTACAAGTTTGATAGGACTGGCATGAGCATGAGATGGAGGAGAGAAAAAGGAAACATACAATGGGTATATGGTTGACGCAGCTTGATAAATGTTATGAGCATCAAATTGGATTGGGGGTATATCTTGGGGTATATGGTCGATGCAGTGTGACAAAAATGAGTGTTGCATCAGGTTCTTGATGACTCAGCCATCAAGTTTGTCAAGGCTAATCTCAGCAATTGGAGCTGAGGTTCCAACCACAGGAGCACTGCAGAATAGCATGATTAATAACATCAGTGGGAACCATAATAAACATATTCAAGCTTTACCTTGCCTGTGAGTAAATATTGGCCATCATCGTCTTGAATGCATTGGGCTTCTGCTCCTAAATGTGATTAAAAGTGCTGACATGGCCCTGATATACGTCAAGGTATGCATTGGCTGTAAAACCTGTGGTGATGTGAACACCAGTGCACCACTCATACAGTGCAGCATAGAGCTGCTCATCAAATCATATCAAGATAGCACTTTTGAAAGATGTGGCTTGAACGCACCGCTGTTGCCACCAATGCAACCATCGGAATTGGAACCTCACACATTGTTACTCCATTGGGCCCAAGATGCATAGGGAAGAGGGAAGCAAATTGATGTGCAAAAGATGTGCTGCCACCCAAAAAGTATAGATCACGGATAACTAAAATGATGCGACTATTTTGGTATGGCCATTTGTGTGCTTGTGCTGAATCCTAACCAGGTGTTAGATGGCATTGAACAGACTAGTAAGTGCCACTTACATTTGGGAATGTATAAATATACTTTGACAATTGCCTCAAAGCCTTTGACTGTCTTTGTTCTGCCAAGGTGATTGTTACAAACTCACTGCTCGTTCAACAGCAGTGGTATGTATCTTAACAGGGAGGGGGTAGAGGACACTGATAGGTCTGAAGGCGGTACCAGAGGTAGAGGTTGTTCAACACCGCAACGAGGTGGAGAAGAACGATGATGAGCAAGGGGTGAAATGGATCAATGATGCACAATGCGACAAGGGACTGTGAGGGGAGTAGTGTCATGAACCGTGGTGGTGGAACGTGAAATCCCAAGACACGTGACCATGGGAATCTAATGTTACCCTGTCACAACTTGTCACACCCTCAAGTCACATGTGACATGTCACGCAATATGTCACACTAGTCACACGTGATCGGTCACATGATAATGCACATGACCTAGCACGTGACCTCAAGCCTGAAGACACGTACGATTGGCTAGAAGACAATTGAAGCCCATAGAAGTCTACCGGAACAATGATACTCCTGGAGGGAGTTCTGCCATTGGTTGGAATACCACGGAACCTCACAGATTACTGCAGAAACGCATGGACCATGTCTGCGGGTTATTGCCATTGGATGGCTATAATTAACCCTTCTAGAGCATTCTGCACACGGACATTATTGTGCGATCGATCACACCATGTCTGATTATGGTTAGATTAACCAGCCCACTGTTGCTTATGTAACACCCTGTCCCTACAGTATATAAGACCCATGAAATACGAAGGCAATCCTTAGATTGTCCACTTGGCTTTTCTGCCTTGTTCCATGTACTCCCTTGCCTGCCATTGCCTCTAAGCCATTCCTAGTGTGCTTTCTCCTCGTCTTCAAGGTCACCCTTAGCATCATCGTGCCCAAGTCCACTCAAGATCCCCTGATACGTCGTATTGCTCTTGTAGAAGCAGTATGTTTGTAACAAGTAGTGCAAAGCAGGGACTTTTAGCGATGCCTGTGAGAGAGAGAATCACAAGTGGACAATCTGGGGATTGTCCGTAATATTTCGCAGTCCTTATATACCTAAAGTACATGGTCTGTGCATAGAACATTCTAGCAGGGTTATTAATAGCTGTCCAATAGCAATAACCCGCACGGATGGTCCGTGCACCAATGGCATCATCGGTGATGTCACTGGTCCGTGTGCTGCAGCAGGGGAAAGGCTAGAAGCATCTCCAAGTTCCCCAGCCAATGGCAGAAATCCCGTATCCCCATTTGGGGTGGGTCATAGGCATATGACCCACACCATATATGGACGTGCATTTATCCTTTCCAGGAATGCGGCAGTGCATTCCAAGCACTCCAATTGGTCTATAAGCCTAAGCACCTGGGCGATGGGTCATTGGGCCCTTTATCAGAATCTTAAAGGGCATCACATGGCCATCACGTGATTGATAACGTGACGAGTCATGTGACTGTGACTGTGACAAGTCATATGGTTGGGAGTGACGAGTGACGTGACCGATTGTGTGACGGATCATGTGACCTATAGTAATGGTTTTTGGTCACATGAATCTTCCCACGGTTATGTGGTCCAGAATTTCGGGTTCCACAATCTTGGGTTCATAACAGTTACCTTGCGTTTTCGGCTGATGGCAGCATCTACATCGTCAACCAGGCTACCATTGTGAGGATGTGATCCAAGCGGCCCCCTTCCTACTATCCCATACCCTATCCCCCCGCATCCCTGCTGACCCCCTTGATCATGTAGTGATCATGCCAAGTACTCTCCCCTTGTAACTACAGTATGTAGTTGCCTGTAAGGAGAGGTTGTATAATAAAAGGGGTTCCTTGTTCAGTGGCTCAAATTCGTTTGCCACCTCTACTCCTCTTAGAAGAAGCCCGCCGATTAAGGGCTCAAGAATTGTTTGAAACCTTTTGAACTCGGCAGTTGGCCTTGTTCTTCCCCCCTGAAAACCTTGTCAGCCTTGAAACTGAAAACCGGTAAAATTCCCAGCCACAGAACTTCCAGTCACCCCAATCCCATCACACCGCCCAGAGGAAAGTGACGACAAAGCCAGTGTTTCATGCATCTTAGAAAGAACTGAAGAAGTTCTTACCACAGCCACTGCCGCAGTTACTGGCACACCCAAGTCAACCAGCGCAGCACTACCAGGGGAGTTCCCTAGTACCCCTCCTTCACGACCCCAAAAAACCACAGCACTACCGACCCCCTCATCCCTTGGAAGTACCACCACCCACCAACCAACGGACAAGGAAGCCACTCCAGTACCGCCACCTGCAGCTGCCGTGCTCACAGCTAGCAGCGTAGTACAACCAACTTTGTGGACTACCACAGCAAAAGGGAAGAACCCAGTCAAATCAAATAACCCAAGTCAACCACTGCTCCCACCAAAACCCCCTGTTATGGCCAGCACATTTGGAACAACCACTGCAGCCGCTGTTATGGCACCTAAATATTTAGGTTCTGCCCCTGAACAATTTGATGGTAAAGCCGACAAGGCACAGGCTTTTTGGAGCTCCCTAGAAAATTACTTCTATCTGAACAATGCAGCCTTTACAAACAAAGGAAAGAAGGTCGCAACTGCCCTTACTTACTTTAAAATGGGGACACCCGTCGGGGAATGGGCACGCGATAAATAAAACACAGCCCTAGCAGCCACCCCAGTAGATTTTGGCACCTGGGCCGACTTCAAAACCACATTAAAAAAACACTTCATCCCAGCTGAATCGGAACTGCAGGCCATCACGGCAATGTATAACACGCCCATGCACCAACAGGAATTCAACAAATGGTACCAAGAATGGCTCATGTATGCCACACATGCTGGAGTCGATGAACGGACCAAGATGTACACCTTCTGCAGAATGCTGCCTAGAGCCCTCCATGAAAAAATCATAGCACTCTCCCCACAGCCGACTACCCTTGCAGACCTCGTTGAAAAGGCCTGCGACTTCGACTGAAGTTGGCGGTTATTCCAGGGCCCTACCTTCCAAGGACAGAAAGGCCGTGGCCCGCGGGCACGTGCAACCACGACCCAGGATAACACGCAAATCAACTTGTTCACTGGAGATGAACCTACGCTAAATAGAGCACCACGGGGTCCCCTGTCCAAAGTGGAATGAGAAAAGCGGTTCAAAGAAAACCGCTGTTTCTACTGTGGAAAAGTTGGCCACCGTGCTACCAACTGCTTCCTGAAAAAGGGCAAAACTACTAAACCTCACGACCCAAAAGCCCGTGCCATGAGCACGGACGACAAAAAACTCGAGGACGAGGCCTCCCCTGTTACGGAGTCGCCTAAGCACCCTGTTTAGACGCCCCAATTCGCTTTTTCCTCTAAGTCAACTATTTAGACGCCAAGTCATATAAGCGCCTAATCACATGCACTCATCACATGTATCCTCATGTGACACATCATGTGCAGTCTCCACATGACTTGCGACTTAGTCGTTTCAGCAAGTGTCTGAGTCCCAGCCTCAGCCACCCCCTGTCTCTAATAGGAAGGTACCCTTTCCCACGCTTCTCTCTCGCACTGCAAAGCAACCCCAGATCATTGCACAGTTGCACAGTCCGTAGTACGCAGTTTCGTAGCTCTGTAGTAATCTGTAGTTTACCGCAGTAATGTACTATGCATTGCACAGTCATTGCTACGCAATGCACAGTCAATGCACAGCCCCCAATCATGTATATAAGGACGTAGATACAGGCCAAGTAGCCTCAGATTTGGTCTCTTGTATAGAACCACAATCCCTCCTCAGATTCCCTCGAAAGCCCTTGCTTTTATCGTGTGTTTCCATACATGTTAAATCGAGACCTTAAACTCTCATCTCATAACGACCTAGTTGCAGCAACTAGCTTTTGCATAATGTACCTTGCAGACTTCGAGATACAATCTACGAAGTAGACTCTTGTTAATTCGAGACCCACTGTTCATAGAACAGCAGATCACCCGATTCTCTTCTTTCCAGGCACTTTGTAGTGCCATGCAAAGTCCAAGCATAACACAAGACCAAGTCTTTCTATAAGAAGAAAGCATCAATTCTTTTTAAAGTCTCTTTAAAGGCTAAGTAAAGAGAACCCCTTACTGTACATAGCTAGGCTAGTACATACCGAACCCCTTTAGTACTTTAGCTAGGCTAGTACTATACCAGACATCTACTAAGTTGTAGAGACCCTTCTTACAGGCTTTAGAAGTAAAGTAAAGCACCGAGACTAGTGCAGTTACACTAGACTACCACAGTGACAATTCAGAAGGAAAGGCTTCCCTATAGAAAGCAACCAATGCCAAGACAGCATCACTAGCTCCTCAAACAACTGACGACCCAGACGAAGAGTGCGAAGTTACTAGAAGAAAACTAGATGATCTCCCACCAGAAGTATTAGGAAGTGTTATCTGGATAAACTACCACGAAGAAGAATTGGTAGAACTTCCAAAGACAGGATACTACTTACCTGATCAACAAGACTGTACACTTGTAGAACCCACCTACAAAGCACACGCACCAGAACCAGTCGAATTCTTTGATAATCACTGGTACTACCTAGACAATAAGAATAACAAGTGGCACACTGCCCACTACTTTCAAATCGCACACAACGAACAGGGTACTGGATTTTGGCCCCTCACAAACCCAAGCCATCCAGACTACCAACAACCATTGCCAGCAAGTGCTAGCCATAGAGAGAGTAGACACTCCTCTTCAGAAGAATTGCCACAACAGAAATTTAGATTCGCTACAGATTACGAATCAGACAAAGACAAGGAATTATCAATCGCTCCTCCATTAGATCCAAGAGAATGATCAGTTGAGGATCAAGAACAAGAGTTAGAAACTCGAATTGTCACAGCAGGTATCGAGCACGTCCTCGATATCACAGACAGAGAACCAGAAAATCCACAAGACCCAGGATTTCCACACTATCTTACAATAGTTACCGGAGCAGTAGTACAAGGCGTACAACCTCCAGAACCACCTCCAGCGATACAACCTATCCCACAGATTGTAATAAACCCTCCTGTACAAGCAGTACAACCAGTAGTACAACCAGTCGTACAACCAATAGTAATGGCACAACCACCAGCTGCCGCAAACCCCAGTGGATGGACAGGAAATCCACCACAACTCTTTGACAGAAACAGAGCCAAGAGTGAACTCTTTCTCCGCCAATTTGACATGTATAAGTCCATGAACGATGGCATCACAACTATGTCAAACCCTTATAGAAGAGTAATCTTTGCATTATCTTTTATAAGAGGACCGAACATCGAAGATTGGGTCGATGCCCAGCTCCAAGAACTTAAGACGAAAGTCTCACACCAACAGAACCCTGTAGGAAGAGATGAAGAAGTTCTTTGGACAGACTTTGAAACAGCTTTTAATGGGGCATACACCAATACAACATAGAAGCAAAGCACATACCTTGCTCTACAAGGCATGAAGATGCAAGGCCAGAATTTAGATTCCTTCATTGCAACGTTCAAGAATCTAGCAAAGAAAGCAGGATATGGCGAGAATGACGAAGCTACAGTAGATATGTTTGTCAAACACCTAAACCGACCACTGCTAGACCGCATTCTAGACAGAGACACAGAGCCAACAACTCTAGCTGAATGGATTGATGCAGCACGAAAGGAACAGAAGAAGAACATGCACAGAGATGCGATACATCACTGTATGCCTAGATGGCCAATGCAATGGCAGAAAGGCCCACAACAACAATAACAACATCGCCATCCAAATGATGAAACAGTTCCAATGGATGTAGACACTGTAATGGCCGCACGTCGAGCAGTCACTGCAGAAGATAAGAAGAAACATCATAATGAAGGTCGATGCTATAATTGTTCAAAGCAAGGACATCTTGCACGCGAATGTCCTAACAAGAAGAGTTCGCAAACACAATAGTGCAAACCTTCCAAGTTCAACCAGAAGAAGAACACTAAATTTAGACCTAAGACTTCCTTTGCTAGGGCGATCATAGAAGCTGATTCAGATGATGAAGACTTCTTTGAAGAAGTTGAATCAGATGACGAATCAAATGATCCACCCAACATCGCTCAAATAGCAGCTCAAACAGCTTCATTTTCCGATGAAAAACGCGAGCAATGGGCAAAAGAAATGCAAAAGAATGGTGTAAATTTTCAGTAAGCCCGAGTCACCAGGCCATGATTAGGGTAGTGTTCAATGCAGACACATTCGTGCCAAAGCAACGATCAGTAAAGGCCACAGTTAAACTTTGAACAAAGGACAAGCAAGGACAAGTTAAAGCATTAATCGACAGTGGTGCAACAGATAATTTTATTGCACCCATGCTTGCAAGATGATACAAGTTCCCTACATACAAATTGAGTCAACCAAGGATCATTTGTAATGTAGATGGAATGCAAAACTCTTTAGGAAATATTACAGAAGCCACGGACTTAGAAGTCTACTATGGTCCGAATAAGAAGAAAGAAACCTTCTTTATCATCAACTTAGGAGGCGATGAAATGCTATTAGGATACCCCTTTTTATCCAATACTAATCCACCGATTAATTGGAAAACAAGTACATTCTATGGCAACATAACTATCGCAACCGAAGACGCACACCTATGGACCCCAGAAAGGCAACTGAAGCTCCTAAAAGAGATTAAGCCAGAGATGTATGAAACAGAAGAGTACAATCCGGACTTCATATCAAGTAACAAAAGAGGCACTATTCTTTATCCAAAGAAATACCTCAGAAAGACAACAACAGCCACAGATCTTGCAATAGAAGCCAGGGATAAGAAGGAACGAACCTGGCAAGAAATCATTCCAAAGGCTTATCACGCTTATGGCAAAGTCTTCGATGAAATTAAAGCTATGCATTTCCCAAAGTCAAGACCATGGGATCATGCGATAGAATTCACAGAAGACATTCCAAAGACCATAGACTGCAAGCTCATACAATTGGCACCACGTGAACAGGAAGCACTTGACAAATTCCTAGACGAACATCTAAAGAAGAAGTATATTACGACCTCTAACTCGAACTATGCATCACCCTTCTTCTTTGTAAAGAAGAAAGATGGAAAGTTGCGACCAGTTCAGGATTATAGAGCCATCAACAAGTATACAAAGAGAAACACGTATCCTCTCCCTCTAATCAAAGAAATTATCGCCCAGATCCGCGATGCGGATTGGTTCACAAAGTTTGATATACAATGGGGATACAACAATGTCCGAATCAAGGATGGAGACCAGCCTAAAGCCGCATTTAAGACAAACAGAGGACTTTTTGAACCAAATGTCATGTTCTTCAGCTTAACTAACTCCCCAGCAACATTCCAGATGATGATGGATGCATACTTTAGAGAGGAAATCGCCAACGGCAAAGTATTCATCTATATGGATGATATACTGATACCTACCAAAGGATCCCTACGACAACATAACAGAGACATAGTGAAAGTCCTTAAGAAACTACTTAGACACGATCTCTACTTGAACCCAGAGAAGTGTCACTTCCACAAGAAGCAAGTGGAATACCTCGGAGTTATTATAGGCAATGGTAAAGTCCAGATGGACCCAATCAAAACAAGAGGATTGACTGATTGGCCACAACCTACAAAACTCAAAGAACTACACTCATTTCTTGGATTTGGAAATTACTACAGAGATTTCATTTCCAATTACTTGCATATAGCAAGACCACTTAATGAATTGACGAAGAAGAACATGGCATACATATGGAGTAAAGAAGCAGAACAAGCATTCCAGACACTTAAGAAAGCATTCACTTCATATCCAGTCCTTAGAAATCATGATCCAGAGCGCAGATACATACTAGAAACAGACACCAGTGATTTTGCAATGGGCACCACCCTTGCTCAAGATTTCAAAGATGGACGCCACCCTGTTGCTTACTTCAGCAAATCACTTTTGCCGGCAGAACAAAATTACCAAATTGCTGACAAAGAATTATTAGCAATCATTAGACCAGTCCAAGCGTTTGAACACCTTTTACTAGGCGCTAAGCACAAGATACTGATAAGATCAGATCATGAGAACCTGAAATATTTCAAATCATCTAGAAAAATCATGCCCAGACAGGTGAGACGGTATGAATTTCTAGAAGACTACAATTTTGAATCGGAACACCTCCCCGGTCATACCAATACAGTAGCCGATCTTCTTAGCAGAAGAAGCGACCTTAACAAGGGGGTGGATATCAATAATTCCATTCAAATTCTTCCAGATCACCTTTTTGTGCGCAAAACAGGCACATCAAAGAAGATTTACCTAGAAGATGACAATGAAACACATAGAAATATTCTAATAGAAATCCATGACACACTGATTGGAGGCCATCCCGGCATTTCCAATACATGGTACCTTGTAAACCGAAACTATGAAGGACCCCTACTGCACAAATTTGTTGAACAATATGTTAAGGGATGTGCAAAGTGTGTTATGCTCGGACTTTGCATGGCACTACAAAGTGCCCGGAAAGAAGAGAATCGGGTGCTCTGCTGTTCTATGAACAGTGGGTCTCGATTTAACAAGAGTCTACTTCGTAGATTGTATCTCGAAGTCTGCAAGGTACGTTATGCAAAAGCTAGTTGTCACAACTAGTTCGTTATGAGATGAGAGTTTAAGGTCTCGATTTAATGTGTATGGAAACACACGATGAAAGCAAGGGCTTTTGAGGGAATCTGAGGAGGGATTGTGGTTCTATACAAGAGACCAAGTCTGAGGCTACTTGGCCTGTATCTACGTCCTTATATACATGATTGGGGGCTGTGCATTGACTGTGCATTGTGTAGCAATGACTGTGCAATGCGTACTAGTACATTACTGCGGTAAACTACGGATTACTACAGAGCTATGGAACTGCATACTATGGACTGTGGAACTGTGCAATGATCTGGGGTTGCTTTGCAGCACGAGAGAGAAGCATGGAAAAGGGTACCTTCCTATTAGAGACAGGGGGTGGCTGAGGCTGGGACTCAGACACTTGCTGAAATGACTAAGTCGTGAGTCACGTGGAGACTGCACGTGATGTGTCACGTGAGGATACATGTGATGAGTGCATGTGATTAGGCGTCTATATGACTTGGCATCTAAATAGTTGACTTGGAGGAAAAAGTGAATTGGGGCATCTAAACAGGGTGCTTAGGCAACTCTGTAACAAAGTGTCAAGAAGTAAAACCAAAGACAACCCTGAAACACACCCCTTTACAGCCCTTTGATACACATGCATCAGAAGGACCCTTCAAATATGTTTCAATGGATCTCATCACCGATCTTCCCAAGTCAGGAAAATATGACGCCATTCTTACCATAGTGGATCAAGGATGTTCCAAAGTAGCAAAGTTCATCCCGTGTAATAAGACCATAGATGGCAAAGGCACAGCAATTCTGTATTTCAAACACTTGTTCCCCTTATTTGGAATACCGAAGCGCATCATATCCGATTGAGATCCCAGATTTACAGCACACTTTACGAGAGCAGTATGCAAAGCGACAGGCATACAGCAGAACCTGAGTACAGTGTTCCACCCTCGTACAGACAGACAGACAGAGCGAATGAATCAATGGGTAGAGACCTACCTACACAGCTTTGTGAACGGACGCCAAGACAACTGGAGTGCCCTACTTCCTCTAGCTGAATTTGCACATAATTCATGGAAACATGAGAAGACGAAATACTCACCACATGAACTCATCACAGGCAGCATTCCATTAGCAAAACTGATGCCCCTCGATGATTCAACTCCCACTGCGGAAGCTAGATTGAAAGAACTCTCAAGAGCGCGTTCTGATGCACAACTAATGCTTGAGAAATGCACCAAAAGCAATAGAGAACTGCACACTCTTCAGGTCAATCAGAAAGTTTGGTTAGATGCACGCAATCTTAAGACCAAGGTTCCATCAAAGAAACTTGCTCCAAAGAGATATGGACCCTTTCAAATTACTGAGAAAGTCTCCGCAGTTGCATACAGACTGAAACTTCTGCAACACTTTAGGATACATGATGTATTTCATGTCGACCTCCTGATCCCATTTAACCAAAATCAGACATACAGAGAAGCATTTCCACAGCCTCCCCCTGATCTGATAGAAGGAGAAGAAGAATATGAAGTAGAAGAGATCATTTCTGATCGAAAGTACGGACTGCACTGCAGTCAGCAATACCTAATCAAGTGGAAAGGATACCCATCCTAATAAGCTCCATCTCTAGCACGGAGAGAGGTGAGGTGTTTTACGGACCGACAGACTGGCTGGGATCACGTGATCCCCTGATTCCTGTACAATACACACGTGGCTCATCGTTTGGACTGGCTGACTGAGACTCCTCACTGTACCGCTGACTGATACACACCTCTGACTGACTAATTGTACCATATGCTGACTGAGCCTGACTAATGAACTGACAAACCGACTTACCAATCGGTTGTAGCACTATTAGTCATACATGATTCGAACCTGTATATATAGGACTTCATACAAATGGTTGAGCCTTAAGCTCGACTTTGCTTTGCAATCGCAGCCTCTTGTTCACTCCTGTTCACTGCGCGGCTCCCCTCTACTCTCCCATCTACATTCTAAGGTCCTTAAAGGCGGACCTTGCCTTCGAAGCTTAGTGATTGTGCTATAACAATCAACGCACATCTCAGGAGTCTGAATCACGTGCCTCGGTACACCTCGGACCGCACACCTTCCTAAACCGTCAAGTGTGCACAAAGCCCCGCTGCGGGCTTAACACAAGTCGAGCTTCTCTTAAGCCAATCTGGCTGACATACTACTCGACCTCGGAAGAAAACAAAAGCTCTCAAAGAGCCCAGACATCAGGTTCCGAAATAGAACCACAGACGACCTCCCTTTGGAAATACAAGGGAAAGCCTTCTGGCTAGAATCACGAACTGAGGGACGATCAGCATATCACCTCAGAGACGGGTTATACACATACCCCATAGAATACATCAACGGGACCTGGTACAAAATCAGTTGGACCATCGACCAGTGCTACGAAGTTAGCAGAGAAGACAAGATCGAAGATCCCCAAAAATCAGGACTAGGAACCAAAAATCAACCATTCCTACTCGCCCCAGATCTCGAATGAATCCACACAGAAGTCACCCAAGGAAGTGACAACGTCCCTGAAGTAGAAACCACTTCATCAGCATCAGATCCAGACATCCCCACTACAGACCAAGCTCACGCACCGGTCATCGAACAACTCACACAAGCAATGGTAGCAATTGCCGTAGCTCACGTACAACTGGCACCAGTAGCCGGACCAGCACAGGCTCAACAACCCCCAGCTGGAGGACAACCAGCAGGAGGAGGACAACCCCAACAACCACCAGCCGGAGGACAACCACCCGCCGGAGGACAACCCGGTGGAGGAGGAGGCGGTGGAGGCGGTGGAGGAGGCGGCGGCGGCCAACCAGCAGCCGGACAAGCAGCAGCCGCACCACCCCGCAGCGAAGCCCTTAAAGGAATGATCCCCCAAATCTTCCAAGGAGACAGGAAAGACGCAGAACATTTCATGCAACAATTCGGGGCATATTGCTTCCTCAACCGACACAACTCCACCTTTACGAACAAGGCAGAACAAGTGGCTTATGCCCTTACCTTTATCAAAGGACCATTAGTCGATGATTGGGTGTACGACATGGCGGACCAACTATCCATCAAGGTCGAAGGAAACCCGACCACAGGAGACCCCCCAACACACGCAGAAAATGATCCAGCCCTCTGGGAGTGGTTCGCGAGAGCGTTCAGAAATGCCTTTACCGACTCCACCAGAAAACAAGACGCGTACTCCCACCTCACAAAAATGGAACTGGACATAGACAAGGTCGACTCCTCTATCACACTCTTCAAACGTCTCATCAGGGAAGCGGGGTGGGGACCAGACGCAGAAGGAACAATTAAACTGTTCCAGGACATTCTGCCGGTCGGACTTCATCGCATTATCCGCCAGCAAGAGACCCTACCAGCAACCCTGGAAGAATGGTATGATGTGACCCGAAAGACAGTCCAAAGGTGGCAGGATCTCAACGACAACATCGGACCCAAAGGAGGACCTGGCCATATCTCAACCAGAGCCAACAGAATGCGTGGCTATCAAAAGCCCTCTCCGCCAAAGCGACAGAAGGATCCCAATGCAATGGACATCGACACCATCCGCACCACTGGAAAGTTAACAGACGAAGAACACACCAAACTGATGAAGGAAGGAAGATGTTTCCGCTGCTGCAAATTGGGACACATGTCCAGAGTCTGTCCCAACAAGGGCAAAGATAAAGGAAAAATCCCAGATCGACCCCGCAGCTCCCAAGGGCAATACACCAAGGAAAAGCCTAAGGTCCGAGCCGCGGTAATCAATGAAGACAAGGAAGAGGAACAGCATAGCGACACTGAAACCTCAACCACCGCACCTCCTTCCTATACCAAAAAGGACATCCTCCAGTACATTCAAGGAATGACCATTGAAGACCGAGAGAACCTCTACGAGGAACTGTCGGCGAAAGCGGATTTTTAGGAAGCTCGAAGCCGACGGTCTGGCTTAGAGCAATCAGATTGCAAGATATGATGTACATTAGGAAACTCTCGACTCTGAATATGAATGTTTCTTTTCGCACCTTGCAATCCAAGGCCGACGAATCCGCTCTCATAGATAGCGGAGCAACCGACAACTTCATTGATGAAGACACCTGGAAACAACTAGGAATCGGACGTAAGGAACTCGCCAGACCAGTTACCATCCACAATGTCGACGGCACTAAGAACAAACAAGGGAAGATCACCCACTACTGCTGGCTCTGCATTGTAAAAAGAGAAAGACACATGCTCCAACGGTTCTACATCACGAGCCTAGGGAAAGATCGCATTATCCTAGGATACCCCTTCCTATACGACTTCAACCCCAAAATCAACTGGAAGACAGGAAGAGTTTCTGGAGAACCAGTACAACTCCAGAGCAGCAGGTACATGCATGTCGCCAAGCATATCTTCTTCATGCAAAGAGAGGCAATCAAACAACTAAGAAAACCTGCCGAAAACGAAGCAATCTACGTGTGTCGAACCAATATCGCACAAGAATGGGCCCAAAAGGCAGATAAGGACAAAATCCACCTTACTATAGACACCATTCCCAAAGAATACCGGCAACACCAAAAGGTCTTCTCCGAAGAAGAGGCACAATGCTTCCCCCCTGCAAGATCAGAAGACATGACTATCAAACTAACTCCAGACACGCCGAAGGAGTTAAATTGCAAGGTATACCCCCTATCTAAAGACGAGCGAGAACTCCTGCAAAAATGGATTCTCGAGGAAGAAGAACTCGGGTGAATTTACGAAGGACCGTCACCCTACACGGCACCAGTCTACTTCATTAACAAGAAAGACAGCTCAGAGAAAAGAATCATTATGGACTACAGGCAATTGAACAAGTACACAGTCCGGGACAATAATCCTCTGCCCAATATACAATCCGTGCTGGAGAGACTACACGGCAAGCTACTTTTCTCCAAGTTCGACATTCGTTGGGGGTATAACAACATACGCATTGCCGAAGAAGACCAAACCAAGGCAGCATTTAAAACCCCCCAAGGCACCTATGTTCCCTGAGTCATGTACTTTGGCCTCACAAACACGCCACCCTTCTTCCAACGAACGATGCACCGAGATTTCCGCCCCCTGCTCCAGAAATACCCTGAAAACCTGGGAAACTACATGGACGACTGGTGGGTGGCCACTGCCAATGACGAAGAAGGCCGCCAATTACACAAACAAATCGTCCATGACTTTCTTGACAAGATGGAAGAATGCTCCTACTTCCTAAAACCAAAGAAATGTCAATTCGAAAAAGACGAAATGGAAATCCTCGGATGGCTCGTAGGAGGAGGACGAGTATGCATCAACCCGGCTAAAGTAAAAGGGATTTCAGAATGGCCGAGGACGCTCAAGTCCGTAGAAGAAGTAAGGAAGACCCTAGGCGTGTTAGGCTACCAACGACCTTTCATCCAAGGATTTGCATCAATAGCCTGACTGCTACATGACCTTACAAAAAAGGGAACCCCCTTCATCTGGACCGAAAAGTGTACAGAAGCGTTAGATGAACTCATAATGCGAGTAACCACCGAACCGGTCCTTTGGCACCCAAACCCAACCAAACCATACGAACTTGAAGTCGATGCCTCAGCCTTCGCACTCGGCAGCATCCTCTACCAAAGAGACGACAACAACAAACGACAAGCAGTAGCCTATCATTCGAAGGCACTGAATGCAGCGGAAAGAAATTACTCTATCGGAGACCGAGAATTTCTAGCTATCATTGAAGGCCTCAAACGTGTCCGACACCTTGTAATGGGATCACCCCACAAGCTAACAATCTACACGGACCACGACAATCTCCGCTACTACCGACACCCTCAAAAACTGAACCGACGCGTGGCTCGCTACATTGTGTTCCTAGCAGACTTCGATTTCGAATTAGTCCATCTCCCGGGCAAGCGAAACCAAGCAGACCCCTTATCCCGACGTCCAGACCATGACGACGGATCAGCAGACAACGAAGAGACCACAGCTCTTCCCAACAAACTCTTTGCCAGAGCAATAGAAATCTCCATTCTAGAACAACAAGTCCACCAATTGCAGAAGACACATGACAAACTATGCCAAAACTGGAAAAAGAAACACAGCATCTATCAAGACGAATGGAAAGTCTGGTGGAAAGCGGGATCATTAGTAGTCCCTGAAGACATACAACTCCGACGCACGTTCCTCCAGGAATACCATGATGCTCCAACATCGGGACATCCCGGAGTCTGGAAGACCTACCTGGCGCTGAAACGAGACTATTGGTGGCCCACTATCCACAAAGACGTGGAAGATTACGTCAAAGGATGTGCAACCTGTCAAGTGGTAAAAACAATTACACACCGCAACATACCCCCTATTGCGCCGATAGGTCCTGGTGAAGACACAACGCCCTTCGCCACTATCACAGTCGATTTCATCA
Organism: Russula ochroleuca; assembly: GCA_015178965.1. NCBI lineage: Eukaryota > Fungi > Basidiomycota > Agaricomycetes > Russulales > Russulaceae > Russula > Russula ochroleuca. The sequence continues at coordinate 104,321 of WHVB01000056.1, read as the reverse complement.
CGAAATTACCCGAATCACGCGGCTGTGATACAATTCTCACTATCACCGATCACAACTGTACGAAGGCCGTAATTCTGATCCCATGCCGAGAGGACATGGGGAGTGAGGAAGTCACGAGGCTCTTCAGAGATCACACATTCCCCTACACGGGCCTTCCCAAAAGAATCATATCGGATAGGGACACACGGTTCACGTCGCAGTTCTTCAAGGAACTCTGTGCCCAACTGGAAATCAAACAAAACATGAGTTCCGCATATCACCCCCAAACCGACGGACAGTCAGAACGAACGAATCAAACGGTGGAAACCATATTGAGAATCTTCTGTAACCACCAACAAGACAACTGGGCAGACTGGCTCAAGGTCGCCCAGTATATGATCAACTCCCGACCTTTGTCTACCACCAAAAAACCACCATACGAACTCTGGATGGGATTTATTCCCCGTACTCACCAACCCATGCGAGTCGGGAATGTACCAGCAATCGAAGAACAAAAATCACAACTCCTCGAGGCTAGGAAAAGTGCCCAAGAAGCAATCAGCAAGGCGCAATCCTTGTGGACAAAAGACCCACACTTCCAAAGATATCGAGTAGATCAGAAAGTCTGGCTGGAAGGAACCCACCTCCGAACCATGCACCCCACCATGAAATTAAGGGCCAAACACTTTGGACCCTTCAAAATTACGGAAGTACTGAGCACCGTAACCTATAGATTGGACCTCCCAGCCGCATGGAGAATCCACAATGCATTCCACGCGGCTGTTCTCCACCCATACAAGGAAACAGAAATTCACGGACCTAACTTCCCCGAGGCACCTCCTGACCTGATCGAAGGGCATGAGGAATGGGAAGTAGACAATGTGTTAGCCTCAAGGCGCACTGGCAAGGCAAAAACGTTGCAATATCTCATCCGGTGGAAAGGATTCTCTGAAGCACATGATTCCTGGGAACCAAAGCGGAATCTGGGCAACGCCTCCGCAAAGGTAAAAGAATTTTACGATAAGAACACAAAGGCCATCCATAGAATGGTTATAAACCCCCAGGAGTCACCAATGGAATCCTCACCACTCCCCGACCTCTCTCTTCTCTGTACCCAATTCGAAAACCTATCCCTCATGTCTTCAAACTACAGCTCACCATCACCCGCCACCCGCAATGCTATGTTGGCGGTGGACACAGAGGAAGTAGCCATATTGGAGGCTGAGCTCCACCCCACTACAGAACCACCACCCGCCTTCCCAGAAGAGCCAGACTATGCCCCGCCAACAGACACGCCACCTAGCTTTGGGTTTGAAGAGTATCTACGACTCTCACCCTCATTATATAGCGTACACGGACCGAGCCGGGTCCCCAGCCCTGCACCACTACCCATTCCCCCTCGTATTGACCCTCTTCCCCAAGACAACCCAGAAGACCCACACAACCTCATCCGTGGTCTCAGCAGTTTCGCGAGGGACAGACTCTTCTACTCTCCAACCGGCTTAGCAGCAGCACAGCTCATGCTAGCGAGACAGGAAGAGGCCGACCACCCGCTGGTGTTGGATCCAGAAACCAATGAAGTCCACCGCGCCGCTACCCCCCTTTCCTCCGTCTCAAGTGAGACGTCACACTCCTCATCCGCCACCTCCATGCATAGCTTCCCATCCCACTACACCATCGAGGTCGATGTCGATGACCTAGTACAATCTCACCCAGCTGACGACTGGATCCGATTCGACCGGGAGCTGCACCGTACCCAAATCATGATTCCCGCCACTGAAGCCGAACCAGAGACCAAAGTGGCGGCAAGATATGTGCGCTTCCAAATCGACGATCTTACAGGAGAACCTACCATTTACGGGACCATGGGGGCCGGACGACCCGTCTACGCAGAAGCCCTAGAAGCGGCCCCGGCATCTTGGGCGGCGCCCGCTGACTACCGTGACAACAGTCACTTCAAACTATTAGCGGAAGAAAGAATGATAGGCGGCCCAATGGAGAGAGCAATCAAGGACCTAGGCGATTACGGGGTGAAGGCAGACATTATACACCTCCGGGCTCTCGAGGCAGACAAGCAAAAGCTCGCCCTCTGCCTGAAAGAGATCCAGGCCCTTGAAGCCTACGCACAAAAGAGATGGGCCGAATTTGGCATTCACCAACTGGCCCATGTAGGTCGAACCAAAGCAGTTAGACAGAGGCTCATCCGGGCCAATGCACGAGAATGACTTCTCGAACTAGTGGATGAGGATGAAGAAAGAGGTGAACTGGCATGGCAACACCGACGCACCAGGCGCAATACCGCGCCCTACCACACCAACATAGTAACACGAACCGACTCCCGGTTAAGAGGAGGGGCGGGTAGTAGAGTCTCCTGGAATAGCGAGAACGCCACAGACGACGCCTTGGCCCAAGAAGAATTCGAAGAACGTAAGTGCTGCTCCTACTGCCCTTGGTACGACCATCTGTCCACCCATTGCGAGAACCCCCATCATCTGTGTTCTATTGCGGCCTCGGGCTGGTGCCGAGTACCATGTCATCACCGATTCTTCAACAACAACATGCCGAACACCTGTCCTTATGGAGGACGCTGCCGCCATGCCAATGGGCATTACCTCACCCGCCAACACCATGCCCGCTATCTTACCCTCGAAGAGCGTGAGATCGAGTACAACCACAATAACGCGCAACCACAATAACGCGGGGTGTGATGACCTCTGCAAGGGTGAACTTAGTGTGGCAGGCATCGCCATGCGCCAGGCCATAACTCAAGTCGTTCTAGATGAGTTCGACAATGCCAGCCCCTCTTATGCCCCTCGCTCACCTTCTCCTGACCACGATTACATCCCCGGCGATAACGAGGGATCTGACTAGTGTGTGGAAGTGCTCCTTTGAGGGGAGGGTGGTGATAAGCTCCATCTCTAGCACAGAGAGAGGTGAGGTGTTTTACGGACCGACAGACTGGCTGGGATCACGTGATCCCCTGATTCCTGTACAATACACGCGTGGCTCATCATTCGGACTGGCTGACTGAGACTCCTCACTGTACCGCTGACTGATACACACCTCTGACTGACTAATTGTACCATATGCTGACTGAGCCTGACTAATGAACTGACAAACCGACTTACCAATCGGTTGTAGCACTATTAGTCATACATGATTCGAACCTGTATATATAGGACTTTGTACAAATGGTTGAGCCTTAAGCTCGACTTTGCTTTGCAATCGCAGCCTCTTGTTCACTCCTGTTCACTGCACGGCTCCCCTCTACTCTCCCATCTACATTCTAAGATCCTTAAAGGCGGACCTTGCCTTCGAAGCTTAGTGATTGTGCTATAACAATCAACACACATCTCAGGAGTCTGAATCACGTGCCTCGGTATGCCTCGGACCGCACACCTTCCTAAACCGTCAAGTGTGCACAAAGCCCCGCTGCGGGCTTAACACATCCTCTGAGAACTCATGGGTTAGTGCAAAGGATATGCACGCACCTGAGATACTCAAGGAATACCTGGACTCTAAGAAATCTGCAGCCTCTACTGCAGTCTCTCAAATATATAAAAGACAGCCCAAGATTCTGCAAAGTCCTCATCAGTCCGCTGATACATGGTTTCCTTCTCAACTACAGACCCTCGCATCCTATACTCCACAGTTGTCTCATCTCCTTTCACTGTTGCCCAACTGCAAGATGCTCTAGAAGCAGCAGAAGACCGCAAGGCCCGCTGACATTTCCGCCAATACACCAAGCAGCAAAGCCAAGAGTCCGAGCAACAACACACCAGCTCACATTGGTTCTACTGTAAACATCCCTTCTGCTGCTATCACTACCAGTATTAGAATGTTCTCCCTTTCTGACCTATGCACCAACATCCCTTCACCAGTTAGCAACTATAGCGCTGACTATTCATCATACCCTTCTACTCCACCTTCCTCTCCCACACGCTATGCATCCACCCTGTTTAACATGATGGACCACCTTACATACCCTATGGACATAGACACCATACAGTGTCCTCCTTCCTCCCTTTACATGTCCGATTTGAACAGTTGCCATTCCACGCCACCTTCCCCTCTTCCTCCTCCCATCAATAAGAGACCCAACATAGTCCCTCTTCCCCTTTTGGATCCGGAAGAAGAAGCAGAACATGCGGAAATCGAAGAATTCCAGAAGGCACGCGAGATGGGCAACGCCTATCTTAGTGGCAGGGTAAGCAATCTATCAAAGAAAGTTACCGCTTATGCATGCAACTTTCTGATGGATTGGCTGATGTCACAGAAGGAAGAGAACCCCATCAATGATTGGGACTCCAAGATCAGCAGCCAGCCCTCCTGGACTGGCACTGCCTCTTCCACCTCATCGCCACCATCATACAAGTCAGAGAAGTGCAAGCTTCAAGACTTCGACCCGTCCGAAGACACCAAATCCCTGGGCGAAGGTTGGTTTCGAAACCCCAGGTCCGATCAAGTTGGCCTGCCATTCCTCATCAAATACAAGGGTTATTGGGTAGAAGCGCCCTGGGTGACGTATGACTTCTCACCCGCTTGTCCCCAGTTCCTGGCCTCTATGGGCAAGGACCACTGGATCCAAGCACGACCCCTTCGACCCAAGAAGGTTTGCGACAACGCCGACATCTACAGTGCCAATCAAATGCACTTGTTTGACGAAGAAGACGCCCTCGTCAGCTGGGTCGATGAAGCTGTCAAGACCGAGAACAACCCCTCTCTCAAAGCTGGTATTACCCAATACTGCTTCCACCTCTTCCACAAGAGAGAGAGCGAGGAATGCCTGAGGCAAGTGATGACCACCTATGGCACCACTCACATGCACCGCCTTGAATCCCTCCAGCACCTCGAAGCCGCAGACGCCTTCGACCGCCTCTCCACTCAAATCCGATGGGCCAACCACTTCAACAAACCCTCAGAGAACCCAGCGGCCCTCAAGTCCTGGAACTTACTGGCCGAACAGCTCGCATGCTCACGCCCTCACCCCAAGCTCTTCGGCCACACCTCTTCCCATGCCGTCATTCCCAAGACCCACCAATGCAAGATGTGCTACAAGTGCAGTAAGCATGGCCATATCCGCGCCACTTGCCCCAGCAGGCCCATTAGGAAGTGCAAAGGTTACATGTAGTTTCCTTTTCCCTTCCCTTTCTATTATATTTTGATCTTCCCTTCCTGATCATGTAAATAAACCATAGTTTCTCTTTTCTCTTTTTGTCTCTTTTGACTCGAATCCGACCTATCTACATTGCTATAATGTTAGCTTTGAACTTTCTTTTAGTTTAACTTTTTTAGTTTTACTTCTAGAATTGTCTCGTTTCATAGTCTCGCATAATGACTCAGAGACTTAGTTACAGTTTGATATTGACTCGTACCCATATACATACATTAGAAGTATGAACTCTTACTATAGTTAGCTAGCTTGTACACTAACCTTAGTTATGTTTTGTTTCTTTTCTGATTCGAAGTTTTGTTTCTTGTTTCATACTTATGGACTCATACTTACAGTTTGATATCTCGTGCCCCATGACTTTAATTTGCCCCCTCTATAGGAAAATTAAAGTTGCATTTGAAAATCTTTCAATGCATGCCTAAGTTCTATCAGAACGAAGTCAACTTGAAAATTTCAAATTGCTAAATATCTAAGACCATAAATCTCGTACCTCATACCTGAATTACACTTAGAAACACGTTAGAAGCCCGATCATGATTGCTGCACCAACATTAAAGTACTTACATATTTTTGCAAATGCCGATCCGATCAAACCTTCCCTGATGTCACATACCTCAAATGACATCACCGTCTCCTTCGGATGATTATTCATCATCCAGAAGAAGAAGAAGAAGACGATTATCAGAGATACCCACAGCCACCGATGTCACCATTGTCATCTAGCATCTCCAATCATCGCTTAGAGATAAGATTAGATGACAAATGATGTCATCACCGCTGAAGACATCTTATCGCTGCTATCACCCCTGATGATCACATCAACATCTGATTATCAAAGCGTGACAAAGACAACCTTGTCACATGCCTCGACTTAGGAAAACGAAAATCACAAGCCACATCATGTGACTTTTCTTTCTCCTTCTGGCTACAAGTTCCCACACCAGATAAAGTGATTGTAACATTCGTCACGACACCCGCAAGTTTAACTTGTTATGACATCAAAACCTACATTAGGGTTTGAGACACTAACAAGGGGGTAATGTTATGGAGTCGCCTAAGCGCCCTGTTTAGATGCCCCAATTCGCTTTTTCCTCTAAGTCAACTATTTAGATGCCAAGTCATATAGGCGCCTAATCATGTGCACTCATCACATGTATCCTCATGTGACACATCATGTGCAGTCTCCACGTGACTCACGACTTAGTCGTTTCAGCAAGTGTCTGAGTCCCAGCCTCAGCCACCCCCTGTCTCTAATAGGAAGGTACCCTTTCCCATGCTTCTCTCTTGCACTGCAAAGCAACCCCAGATCATTGCACAGTTCCACAGTCCGTAGTACGCAGTTCTGTAGCTCCGTAGTAATCTGTAGTTTACCACAGTAATGTACTATGCATTGCACAGTCATTGCTACACAATGCACAGTCAATGCACAGCCCCCAATCATGTATATAAGGATGTAGATACAGGCCAAGTAGCCTCAGATTTGGTCTCTTGTATAGAACCACAATCCCTCCTCAGATTCCCTCAAAAGCCCTTGCTTTCATCGTGTGTTTCCATATGCATTAAATTGAGACCTTAAACTCTCATCTCATAATGACCTAGTTGTGGCAACTAGCTTTTGCATAACATACCTTGCAGACTTCGAGATACGATCTACGAAGTAGACTCTTGTTAATTCGAGACCCACTGTTCATAGAACAGCAGATCACCCAATTCTCTTCTTTCCGGGCACTTTGTAGTGCCACGCAAAGTCCGAGCATAACATCCCCCGCTTATGATGTGCAAGCCCAAGTCTCCCATTTCTATTCGGACATAAACCACTACAACATATTGTGCCCAAAGTCTGCCCCAGTTAATGAGGATTTTTAACTTGTTCCATAGCCGCACTGTCTATAGAAACCACTCATGCATCCATATCCATGTACTTGCTATTAGAAACAGTCGACTCTAACCCTGTACCTCGTGATACGATTCGGAATATATGATCCCCTTCTATCATTGTTAAGCCCACAGCAGGGCTTCGTGCACACTTGATGGTTTAGGAAGGTGTGCGGTCCGAAGTGTGCCGGAGCACGTGTTTCAGACTCCTGAGATGCGCGTTGATTGGTATAGCCCAATCACTAAGCTTCGAAGGCAAGGTCCGCCTTTAAGGACCTTAAAGTGTAGATGGAAGAGTAGAGAAGAGGGCCGTGCAATGAGCAGGAGTAGACAAGAAGCTGCAATTGTAGCAAAGTCGAGCTTAAGGCTCAACTGTTTGTACTCAGTCCTATATATACAGGTTCGAATTGTGTATGACTAATAGTCTTTACAACCGATTGGTAAGTTGGTTTGTCAGTCCATCAGTCAGGCTCAGTCAGCATATAGTACAAGGGTCAGTCAGCAACATGTATCAGTCAGCAGTACAGTAAGGAGTCTCAGTCAGCCAGTCCAAGTGGAGAGCCACGCGTGTATCGTACAGGAGTCATGGGATCACATGATCTCAGCCAGTCTGTCGGTCCGTAAAACACCTCACCTCTCTCCGTACTAGAGATGGAGCTTATCACCACCCTCCCCTCAAAGTAGCACTTCCACACACTAGTCAGATCCCTCGTTATCTCCGGGGACATAATCATAATCGGGGGAAGGGGATCGAGGGGCATAGGAAGGGCCCGCGTTCTCGAACTCTTCGAGGACAACTTGGGTGATCGCCTGGCGCATGGTGATTCCTGCACTACTGAGTTCCCCTTTGCAGAGGTCATCGCATCCCGCGTTGTTGTGGTCGTATTCTATCTCGCGTTCCTCTAAGGTGAGGTAGCAGGCGTGGCGTTGGCGGGTGAGGTAGTGGCCGTTAGCATGGCGGCGGCGACCTCCATAGGGACAGGTATCCGGCATCTGATTCCGGAAGAAGCAATGGTGGCGGGGAACTCGGCACCATCCGGATGCCGAGATCGAGCAGAGATGGTGGGGCGTTTCGCATTGGGTGGAGAGGTGGTTGTACCACGGGCAATAAGAGCAGCGCTTGCACTCCTCGAATTCCTCTTGGGCCAGGGCGTTGTCTGTGGCGTTCTCGCTGTTCCAGGAGACTCTGCTGCTCGCCCCTCCTCTTAATCGGGAGTCGGGTCGTGTGACGATGTTGGTGTGGTAGGGTGCAGTATTTCGCCTGGTGCATCGATGTCACCATGCCAGTTCGCCTCTCTCATCATCCTCCTCTATCAGCCCAAGGAGTCTGTCCCGTGCGTTAGCTCGGATGAGTCTTTGGCGGACTGCCTTGGTTCGGCCGACGTGGGTGAGTTGGTGGATGCCGAACTCGGCCCTCCTCTTCTGCGCATAGGCCTCTAGGGCCTGGATCTCCTTAAGACAGAGGGCCAACTTGCGCTTGTCGGCCTCGAGATTTCGAAGGCGAATGATGTCTGCCTTTACCCCATAGTCTCCCAGATCTTCAATTGCCCTTTCCATCGGGCCCCCGATCATTCTTTCTTCTGTCAGCAACGTGAAGTGTCTGTCATCGCGGTAGTCGGCGGGTGCCGCCCAAGATGCTGGAGCTGCTTCCAAGGCCTCTGCATAGACAGGTCTTCCAGCTCCCATGGTTCCGTAGATGGTGGGTTCTCCGGTGATATTGTCAACGCGGAAGCGTATGAACCTCGCTTCCACCTTGACCCCTGGGTCTGCTTCGGTCACCGGAATTTTGATGTGGGTGCGGTGGATCTCCGGCTGGAACCTCACCCAATCATCTCCTGGGTGTGTCTGTACGAGGTTGTCTACATCGATTTCGAGGGTGTAGTGTGAGGGGAAGCTGTGCATGGACGTGGCCGGGGAGGAGCTCGGTGTCGTGCTCGACACTGAGGACAATGGAGTGGCTGCGTGGTGGATCTCATTCGTCTCGGGGTCTAGTACTAGAGGGTGGTCAGCCTCTTCCTGTCGTTCTAGCATGAGTTGGGCTGCCGCCAGGCCACTCGGGGAGTAAAAGAGTCTGTCCCTCGCAAAGCTGCTAAGACTGCGGACGAGGTTTCGCGGGTCTTTTGGGTTGTCTTGGGGAAGCGTGCTGGTGCGTGGGGGAATAGGCAGTGGCTCGGGGCTGGGGACCCGGCTTGGTCTGTGTACACTGTATAGTGAGGGCGAGAGGCGCAAGTACTCTTCGAGTCCGAAGCTGGGGGGTGTATCTGTTGGTGGGGTGTACTCTGGTTCTTCTGGGAAAGCCGGTGGGGGCTCTGTGGTAGGGTGAAGCATCGCTTCTAGTACCGCTACTTCTTCTGTATCGACCGCTAACATAGCGTTGCGGGTGGCAGGGGAGGGAGAACTGTATTGTGAGGACATCAAGGATAGGTTGTCGAACTGTGAGCAGAGTGTAGTGATGTCGGGGAGTGGTGAAGGCTCCATGGTCAATTCTTGGGGGTTTATAACCATTCTTCAAATGGCCTTGGGGTTCTTATCGTGGAATTCCTTCACCCTTGCGGAGGCGTTACCTAGATTCCGTTTTGGTTCCCAGGAATCGTGTGCCTCGGAGAATCCCTTCCACCAGACAAGATATTGTAACGTCTTCGCCTTTCCTGTTCGCCTTGAGGCTAACACGTTGTCCACTTCCCACTCCTCGTGTCCCTCGATCAGGTCAGGAGGTGCCTCAGGGAAGTTAGGTCCATGTAGTTCCGTCTCCTTGTATGGGTGGAGGACAGCCGCATGGAATGCGTTGTGGATTTTCCATGCGGTTGGGAGATCCAGTCTGTACATTACGGCGCTGAGTACTTCCGTCACCTTGAAGGGTCCAAAGTGTTTGGCCCTTAATTTCATTGTGGGGTGTGTTGTTCGTAGATGGGTCCCTTCCAACCAGACTTTCTGATCCACTCGGTATCTTTGGAAGTGTGGATCCTTGGTCCAAAGGGATTGCGCCTTACTGATGGCTTCTTGGGCGCTTTTCCTGGCTTCTAGAAGTTGGGACTTTCGTTTTTCTATTGCCGGTACGTTTCCGACACGTGTGGGTTGATGGGTGCGGGGAATGAATCCCATCCATAGTTCGTACGGGGGTTTCTTTGTGGTTGAGGAGGGACGGGAATTTATCATGTACTGGGCGACCTTAAGCCAGTCTGCCCAGTTATCTTGCTGGTGGTTGCAGAAGATTCTCAGTATGGTTTCCACTGTTTGATTCGTCCGTTCCGACTGTCCATCGGTTTGGGGGTGGTATGCAGAACTCATGTTTTGTTTGATGTCCAGTTGGGCGCAGAGTTCCTTGAAGAACTGTGATGTGAACTGCGTGTCTCTATCTGATATGATCCTTTTGGGGAGGCCTGTATAGGGGAACATGTGGTCTCTGAAGAGCCTTGTGACTTCCTCACTCCCCATATCTTCTCGGCATGGAATCAGAATTACGGCCTTCGTACAGTCATGATCGGTGATGGTGAGAATTGTATCACAGCTGCGTGAGTCGGGTAATTTCGTGATGAAATCGACTGTGATAGTGGCGAAGGGTGTTGTGTCTTCACCAGGACCAATCGGCACAATGGGGGGCACGTTGCAGTGCATAATTGTTTTTGTTGCTTGGCAGGTGGTGCATCCTTTAACGTAATCTTCCACGTCCTTGTGGATAGTGGGCCACCAGTAGTCTCGTTTTAGCATTAGATAGGTTTTCCAGACTCCGGGATGTCCCGATGTCGGAGTATCATGGTATTCCTGGAGGAACGTGCGTCGGAGTTGTACATCTTCAGGAACCACCAATGATCCCGCTTTCCACCAGACCTTCCATTCGTCTTGATAGATGCCGTGCTTCTTTTTCCAGCTTTGGCACAATTGGTCATGCGTCTTTTGCAGCTGGTGGACTTGTTGTTCCAGGATGGAGATTTCTATTGCTCTGGTGAAGAGCTCATTAGGGAGGGCCGTGGTCTCTTCGTTATCCGCCGACCTGTTGTCATGGTCGGGATGTCGGAATAAGGGGTCCGCTTGGTTTCGCTTGCCAGGGAGATGGACTAATTCGAAGTCAAAGTCTGCTAGGAATGCAATATAGCGAGCCACATGTCGGTTCAGTTTTTGAGGGTGTCGGTAGTAGCGAAGGTTGTCGTGGTCTGTATAGATTGTCAGTTTGTGGGGTGATCCCATCACAAGGTGTCGGACGCATTTGAGGCCTTCAATGATGGCTAGGAATTCTCGGTCTCCAATAGAGTAATTCCTTTCTGCTGCATTCAGTGCTTTTGAATGGTAGGCTACTGCCCGTTGTTTGTTGTTGTCGTCCCTTTGGTAAAGGATGCTGCCGAGTGCGAAGGCAGAGGCATCGACTTCTAGTTCATATGGTTTGGCTGGGTTTGGGTGCCAAAGGACCGGTTCAGTGGTTACTCGTGTGATGAGTTCGTTTAGTGCTTCTGTACACCTTTCAGTCCAGATAAAGGAGGTTCCCTTTTTTGTAAGGTCATGTAGAGGTCGGGCTATGGACGCGAATCCTTGGATGAAGGGTCATTGGTAGCCCAACACGCCTAGGGTTTTTCTTACTTCTTCTACGGACTTGAGCGTTCGTGGCCATTCTGAGATCCCCTTTACTTTAGCTGGGTCAATGTGCACTCGCCCTCCTCCTACTAGCCATCCAAGAATTTCCATTTCTTCCTTTTCGAATTGACACTTCTTTGGTTTTAGGAAGTAGGAGCATTCTTCCATTTTGTCAAGAAAGTCGTGGACAATTTGTTTGTGTAGTTGGCGGCCTTCTTCATCGTTGGCAGTGGCCACCCACCAGTCGTCCATATAATTTCCTAGGTTTTCGGGATATTTTTGAAGCAGGGGGCGAAAGTCTCGGTGCATCGTTCGTTGAAAGAAGGGTGGTGCGTTTGTGAGGCCGAAATACATGACTCGGGGAATGTAGGTGCCTTGGGGGGTTTTAAACGCTGCCTTGGTTTGGTCCTCTTCGGCAATGCGTATGTTATTGTATCCCCAACGAATGTCGAACTTGGAGAAAAGTAGTTTGCCGTGCAGTCTCTCCAGCGTGGATTGTATATTGGGCAGAGGATTGTTATCTCTGACCGTGTATTTGTTCAATTGCCTGTAGTCCATGATGATTCTTTTCTCTGAGCTGTCTTTCTTGTTGATGAAGTAGACTGGTGCCGTGTAGGGCGATGGTCCTTCGTAGATTCGTCCGAGTTCTTCTTCTTCGAGAATCCATTTTTGCAAGAGTTCTCGTTCGTCTTTGGATAGGGGGTATACCTTGCAATTTAACGCCTTTGGCGCGTCTGGAGTTAGTTTGATAGTCATGTCCTCCGATCTTGCTGGGGGGAAGCGTCATGCCTCTTCTTCAGAGAAGACCTTTTGGTGTCTTCGGTATTCCTTGGGAATGGTGTCCACAGTAAGATGGATTTTGTCTTTATCTGCCTTTTGGGCCCATTCTTGTGCGATATTGGTTCGTCGCACATAGATTGCCTCGTCTTCGGCAGGTTTTCCCAGTTGTTTGATCGCTTCTCTTTGCATGAAGAAGATGCATTTGGCACTATGCATGTATCTGCTGCTTTGGAGTTGTACTGATTCCCCGGAGACCTTTCCCGTTTTCCAGTTGATTTTTGGGTTGAAGTCGTATAGGAAGGGGTATCCCAGGATGATACGATCTTTTCCTAGGCTCGTGATATAGAACCGTTGGAGCGTATGCTTTTCTCCTTTGACAATGCGGAGCCAGCAGTAGTGGGTCATCTTCCCTTGCTTGTTTTCCGTACCATCGACATTATGGACGGTAACTGGTCTGGCAAGTTCTTTGCATCCTATCCCAAGTTGTTTCCAGGTGTCTTCATCAATGTCAGGGTCGATAGTTTCCTAATGTACATCGTATCTTGCAATCCAGTTGCTCTAAGCCAGACTGTCGGCTTCGAGCTCCTTAAAAATCTGCCTTTGCCGATAATTCCTCGTAGAGGTTTTCTCGGTCTTCGATAGTCATTCCTCGAATATATTGGAGGACGTCCTTTTTGGTGTAGGAAGGGGGTGCGGTGGTTGAGGTTTCAGTGTCGCTATGCTGTTCCTCTTCCTCGTCTTCATTGATTACCGCGGCTCGGACCTTGGGCTTTTCTTTGGTGTATTGCCCTTGGGAGCTGCGGGGTCGATCTGGGGTTTTTCCTTTGCCTTTGTCGGGGCAGGTTCTGGACATATGTCCCAATTTGCGGCAGCGGAAGCACCTTCCTTCCTTCATTAGTTTGGTGCGTTCTTCATCTGTTAATTTTCCAGTGGTACGGATGGCGTCAATGTCCATTGCGTTGGGATCCTTCTGTCGTTTTGGCGGAGAGGGCTTTTGATAGCTGTGCATCCTGTTGGCTCTGGTTGAGATATGGCCAGGTCCTCCTTTGGGTCCGATGTTGTCGTTAAGATCCTGCCACCTTTGGACTGTCTTCCAGGTTGCATCATACCATTCTTCCATGGTTGCTGGTAGGGTTTCTCGTTGGCGGATAACGCGATGGAGTCCGACCGGCAGAATGTCTTGGAACAGTTTAATTGTTCCTTCTGCGTCTGGTCCCCACCCCGCTTCCCTGATGAGACGTTTGAAGAGTGTGATGGAGGAGTTGACTTTGTCCATGTCCAGTTCCATTTTTGTGAGATGGGAGTACACGTCTTGTTTCTTGGTGGAATCGGTAAAGGCATCTCTGAATGCTCTTGCAAACCATTCCCAGAGGGCTGGATCATTCTCTGCATGTGTCGGGGGATCTCCTGTGGTTGGGTTTCCTTCTACCTTGATGGATAGTTGGTCCACCATATCGTACGCCCAATCATCGACCAATGGTCCTTTGATAAAGGTGATGGCATAAGCCACTTGTTCTGCCTTGTTTGTAAAGGTGGAGTTGTGTCGGTTAAGGAAGCGATATGCTCCGAATTGTTGCATGAAGCGTTCGGCGTCTTTCCTGTCTCCTTGGAAGATTTGGGGAATCATTCCTTTGAGGGCTTCACTGCGGGGTGGTGCGGCTGCTGCCTGTCCGGCTGCTGCTTGTCCAGCTGCTGGTTGGCCTCCGCTGCCGCCTCCTCCACTGCCACCTCCTCTGCCGCCGCCTGGTTGTCCTCCGGCTGGTGGTTGTTGGGGTTGTCCTCCTCCTGCTGGTTGTCCTCCAGCTGGTTGTGGAGCCTGTGCTGGTCCGGCTACTTGTGCCGGTTGTACGTGAGCCACTGTGATTGCTGCCATTGCTTGTGTGAGCTGTTCAATTACTGGTGCGTTGGCTTGGTCTGTAGTGGGTATGTCTGGATCTGATACTGGTGAAGTGGTTTCTCCTTCAGGAGCGTCGTCACTTCCTTGTGTGACTTCTGTGTGGAGTCGTTCGAGATCTGGGGCAAGTAGGAATGGTTGGTTTTTGGTTCCTAGTCCTGATGCTTGAGGGTTCTTGATCTCGTCTTCTCTGCTAACTTCGTAGCACTGATCGATGGTCCAACTGATTTTGTACCAGGTCCCGTTGATGTATTCCACAGGGTATGTGTATAGCCCATCTCTGAGGTAATATGCTGATCGTCCTTCAGTTCGTGATTCTAGCCAGAAGGCTTTTCCCTGTATTTCTATAGGGAGGTCGTCTGTGGTTCTATTTCTGAACCTGATGTCAGGGCTCTTTGAGAGCTTTTGTTTCCTTCCGAGGTCGAGTAGTATGTCAGCCAGGTTGGCTTAAGAGAAGCTCGACTTGTGTTAAGCCCACAGCGGGGCTTCATGCACACTTGACGGTTTAGGAAGGTGTGCGGTCCGAAGTGTGCCGGAGCACGTGTTTCAGACTCCTGAGATGCGCGTTGATTGGTATAGCCCAATCACTAAGCTTCGAAGGCAAGGTCCGCCTTTAAGGACCTTAAAGTGTAGATGGAAGAGTAGAGAAGAGGGCCGCGCAATGAGCAGGAGTAGACAAGAAGCTGCAATTGTAGCAAAGTCGAGCTTAAGGCTCAACTGTTTGTACTCAGTCCTATATATACAGGTTCGAATTGTGTATGACTAATAGTCTTTACAACCGATTGGTAAGTTGGTTTGTCAGTCCATCAGTCAGGCTCAGTCAGCATATAGTACAAGGGTCAGTCAGCAACATGTATCAGTCAGCGGTACAGTAAGGAGTCTCAGTCAGCCAGTCCGAGTGGAGAGCCACGCATGTATCGTACAGGAGTCATGAGATCACGTGATCTCAGCCAGTCTGTCGGTCCGTAAAACACCTCACCTCCCTCCGTACTAGAGATGGAGCTTATCAATCATGCTCAGAGTGACCTTAGTCGGCCAGAAATCAGGACGAGAAATCAGCGCACGAGCTCTCCTAGATAGTGGAGCAGAAGGAATCATCATCGACTACGCCTTTGCCAAGAAAAACAAACTCACCCTGCAAGACCTGGTACGACCAATTCCGGTACGAAACATAGACGGAACCATGAACCAACAAGGCGTGGTACACCACACCACAATTCAGACCATACATGTCGAGTCCCTTGCAAACAAATACCATCAAGAACGCTCAAAGCTCTATGTTACAGCTCTTGGAGACCACAATCTTATCCTTGGAACTGACTGGCTCAAAGCCCACAACCCAGAAGTCGATTGGGCTACCCCACACTTAGCATTCACACACTGTCTGCCATCCTGCACCTTGTCCTGCTATCCCCTTGTCTTGCAACCACAACAACGAACGTCCTCTATCACGGTCATCAACTCCCTGGAACCCAGGAAAGAAGATGAACCACTGGACGAAGAATTCATAGATCAGGAAACCTTGTCATGAATCCATTGCCAAGAAAAAGAATGCACAGTCGCAGTTCGCTCAAAATCCACGATATCCACAGAATTGGCGGCAAAACATGCGCCTACACCATCTATGTCCCACGTCCCTGAAAAATACCATCTGTATTCCAAGGTTTTTAGCAAGGAAGTGTCACATCATTTGCCCCAACACCAGCCATGGGACCACGCCATCGACTTGGTCCCTGGAGCCACTATGAAGAACTGTGGCATCTACCGACTCACGCCCAAGGAAGAAACTGCACTAAAAGAATATATCACAGATCACCTGCACAAAGGATACATCCAACCTTCGAAATCACCCATGGCCAGCCCCTTCTTTTTTGTTGATAAAAAAGATGGCAAACTACGCCCTGTCCAAGACTACCGTGCATTAAACAACATCATGGTCAAAAATGCTGCACCCATCCCCTTGATCCCTGACCTAATTGATAAGCTCCACGGAGCCTGCTACTTCACCAAGCTCGATGTCCGCTGGGGATATAACAACATTCACATCCGGGAAGGTGACGAATACAAGGCTGCCTTCAAAACAGCACTAGGACTCTTTGAGCCCCTTGTCATGACCTTTGGTCTCTGAAACGCCCCAGCTACATTTCAAATGTTCATGAACAATTTATTCCATGATTTAATTGACGATGGCCACGTGATCGTCTATCTCGATGACATCTTAATCTTCCAAGATACCCCTAAGGCGCTCCAGGACTTAACCCATGATGTTTTATGCCGCCTCCAACTCAACAATCTTTATCTTAAACCAGAAAAATGTTCATTTTACCAGACAGGCATTGAATACCTCGGTGTTATTATCACCACAGGCGCCATTAAGATGGACCCAGAAAAAGTATCTGGCATTTTAAAATGGCCCACCCCCCACACCCTCAAGAATGTCCAGGCCTTCCTCGGATTTTGTAATTTCTACAGACACTTTGTCAAAGACTATTCCACCATTGCCCGCCCACTCTTTGACCTCACACTTAAAAACCACACCTTCCTCTGGGATGCCCCCCAAGAATCTGCTTTCTGTACCCTCATCCACACCTTTACCACTGCCCCTATGCTTAGCCTACCAGACCACGATCGCCCCTTTTGTCTCATCACAGATGCTAGCAATTTTGCCACAGGTGCCATCCTTGAACAACCCGACGCCTTAAACCGTTTCCACCTGGTCGCTTACTTTTCCAAGTCGTTCCAACCTGCAGAACGAAATTATGAAATCCACGATAAAGAACTCCTTGCGATTATCCGTGCCCTGGAAGCCTTTTGCCACTACCTGGAAGGTCGTGATGACATCCTCGAAATCTGGACAGATCATGGAAACTTGGTCTACTTCACCACAAAACAAAAGCTCACCCGCTGCCAGGCCTGCTGGGCCCTTTTCCTCTCCCATTTTCGCTTCACCATCATTCACAAGCCGGGTACCTATAATAAATCTGATGCTCTGTCACGGCGGCCAGATCATAAAGCGGGGATGCAACATGATAACAAGGAGCAGACGCTCCTAGATGCAAAATTCTTTTCAGCTCGTGCAACACGTGCAACGGCAATTACTAGTCAAGGAGACCCCTCTCTCCACAACCGCCTAAAACAGGCACAGGAATTTGACATAGAAGTTAGCCAAGCCCTGGAATCTATCTTAAAAAATGGCCCATGATCCCTCACTAAAGGACTGGAGGATTGGAATCTAGAAGATGGAATCATCCTCCACAGAGGATATGTCTATGTGCCAAAAGACACCACCCTACAACGTGACATCGTCAAATCATACCATGATCGCCTAGCCATAGGACACCTGGGACGCTGGAAGACCTATGAAATAGTATCCCGCGATTACTGGTGGCCAGGAATGTCTACATTCATAAAAGAATATGTAGACAGATGTGCAATATGCCAATCCACCAAAACCCGTCCCAAAACCCAAGTACCCCTGCGACCAAACCAAATCCCTACAGACATCTGGGGAATAATTACTATGGATTTCATCACAGATCTCCCCCTATCCAAAGGGCACAACTCCCTATTTGTAGTTGTCGATTGCCTTAGCAAGGCAACCATCCTGTCCCCATGTAACAAGACTATTACAGCAGAAGAGACATCGTGCCTCTACCTAGACAATGTCTGGAGGCGGACGGGCTTGCTGCACCAAGTAATCTCAGACCGTGGACCACAGTTTGCATTCAAAGTCATGCAAGAAATCTGGAACAAACTGGGTGTGAAATCCTCCATGTCCACTGCATTCCACCCCCAAACAGATGGAGAAACAGAACAAGTCAACCAGGAACTCAAACAATACCTGCAGGTCTTCTGCAACTTCCAAGCCAACAATTGGGCAGAACTACTCCCATTCATGGAGTTTGCACACAACGCACGGTCCCATAGTGCCACTGGAAAGTCACCATTTGAAGTCTGGTACAGCTACAAACCTGAATTCATTCCACCAATCAACTTCGCCACCACCATACCCACAGTGGAAGAATGCCTACACTCCTTGGACCAGATACATATGGAGGTCACTGCCATGCTCAAAATAGCTGCGGACATCATGAAACACACTGGTCTGAATATGCCATCACACAGTTTCAAAGAAGGCGACCTGGTCTGGCTCAAAGGAACAAATATACATACCACGCACCCAAAGGCAAAACTAGCCCCCAAGTGCCATGGACCCTTCAAGGTTGTCACAAGCACTATAACAAACAGTAAACTGATCCTGCCCAAAACGTGGCGTGTTCACCCAGTCTTCCACAACTCCTTGTTGTCCCCATATAAGGAAACCACCGCCCATGGGCCAAACTTCACACGACCCCCTCCTGACATAGTAGAGGGAGAAGACAAACACTATGAGATAGAACTCATCCTGCAATCTCGCCCCACGCCAAACCGTAAGGGTATACAATACCTCATCAAGTGGAAGGGTTACCCACACTCCGAAAACTCTTGGCTGCCAGCATCACAAATGAAACACACAGCTGAAATTGTTCAACAGTTCCACAACAAAAACCCACAGGCCCCCAAACCACCCATACCTAGATCATTATGAATACTGCAGGCACAGTAGGGCCTTAAAGAGGGGATGCTGTTATGAACCCAAGATTGTGGAACCCGAAATTCTGGACCACATGACCGTGGGAAGATTCATGTGACCAAAAACCGTTACTATAGGTCACATGATCCGTCACACAATCAGTCATGTCACTTGTCACTCCCAACCATATGACTTGTCACAGTCACAGTCACATGACTCATCACGTTATCAATCACGTGACGGCCACATGATGCCCTTTAAGATTCTGATAAAGGGCCCAATGACCCATCGCCCAGGTGCTTAGGCTTATAGACCAATTGGAGTGCTTGGAATGCACTGCTGCATTCCTGGAAAGGATAAATGCACATCCATATATGGTGTGGGTCATACGCCTATGACCCACCTTAAATGGGGATACGGGATTTCTGCCATTGGCTGGGGAACTTGGAGATGCTTCTAGCCTTTCCCCTGCTGCGGTGCATGGACCAGTGACATCACCGATGATGCCATTGGTGCATGGACCATCCATGCAGGTTATTGCTATTGGACAGCTATTAATAACCCTGCTAGAATGTTCTACACACAGACCATGTACTTTAGGTATATAAGGACTGCGAAATATTACAGACAATCCCCAGATTGTCCACTTGTGATTCTCTCTCTCACAGGCATCGCTAAAAGTCCCTGCTTTGCACTACTCCCCTCACAGTCCCTTGTCGTGTTGTGCATCATTGATCCATTTTGCCCCTTGCTCATCATTGTTCTTCTCCACATCGTTGCAGTGTTGAACAACCTCTACCTCTGGTACTGCCTTCAGACCTATCAGTGTCCTCTACCCCCTCCCTGTTAAGATACGTACCACTGCTGTTGAACGAGCAGTGAGTTTGTAACAGTAACCGTATGTAGTTACCTGTCTTCTGTCCAGGAAGTTGTGGATGTTGAGGATGACAAGGGAGCCGACAAATAGCTCCTTAATCACGTTGGGTGCCTCCCTGAAGAGGTTTTTGATGGCTGGTGCGGAGGTATATTTCACAAAGCCAAGGGGGATGGCAGGGGAGGCAGTGTAGCACACTGCTCTTCCACATGCTGAGGGAAGATTTTTGATGAACTGTTCCACGGTTTCGGGGGACGTGGACTTGATGTGGATGTGATGAGGGATGTACACCTGGAAGGGGGTGACCGAAGGGAACACATAGGTCCCTCGGCTAGATAGGCAACGGTGGGGATGCCGAGGAGGTTGTTGACACTAACCTCACAAAGGGGTCTAAACTTGGTGCGACAGCTGGTGTGGACTGTGTGGTACTGGTGAGGGTGTGCGAGGTGTCGAGCTGCGCAGGCCTCAGGAAATCAGAACTTAGGAGGGACATTCTCCTGGTTTTCTACTCGTGCCTCCTCTACAGGGGGTAATGGGGACAGTGGACGAGGTGAAGGGGGCTCGGGACTGGGTGGTGGAACGTGGACTCCTACAAGTTCCAAATTGGGGGCTACCCGATCATAGTTAATAGGCAACGGAGGGCGAGAGACTTCCTCGAAAGATAGGACCGAGGCTGAGGGTATGGAAGTGGGGCTGCTTGGTTCAGCAAGAACTGCTGCAGCATTGATGAGGGTTTCAAAAGGGGTAGGAAAAAGGGCAGAGAGCGGCGGGGGCGATGTAGGTTCTATTTTAATTTCCGGAAATTGGAGTTCGAGCCCATCCAGGGGGCGGGAGTCAGTGTCGTATTCAAAATGATGGGGGGATTCGTCGGTGAAGTAGTTGTAGACTTCTGCCACTTCAGGTGTTCCGCAGTCAGCAATGGAAGAGATTGTCCAAATGTTACGAACTCACTGCTCGTTCAACAGCAGTGGTACGTATCTTAACAGGGAGGGGGTAGAGGACACTGATAGGTCTGAAGGCGGTACCAAAGGTAGAGGTTGTTCAACACCGCAACAAGGTGGAGAAGAATGATGATGAGCAAGGGGCAAAATGGATCAATGATGCACAACACAACAAGGGACTGTGAGGGGAGTAGTGCAAAGCAGGGACTTTTAGCGATGCCTGTGAGAGAGAGAATCACAAGTGGACAATCTGGGGATTGTCTGTAATATTTCGCAGTCCTTATATACCTAAAGTACATGGTCTGTGCGTAGAACATTCTAGCAGGGTTATTAATAGCTGTCCAATAGCAATAACCCACACAGATGGTCCGTGCACCAATGGCATCATCGGTGACGTCACTGGTCCATGCACCACAGCAGGGAAAAGGCTAGAAGCATCTCCAAGTTCCCCAGCCAATGGCAGAAATCCTGTATCCCCATTTGGGGTGGGTCATAGGTGACGGAACAGAGTGATCCAGCCTATCCCGATCATCTGATCCGGCAGGCGTTTTAGCACCGATCATTAGAAGCATCGGTTGTAATAGAAGTAGCTGATCAAGCCCTATTGAGCTTATCACGGCACTGTACGTATATACAGACACTTCTGCTACATTAGGGTATATTAGAGTAGCTACATTACATAATCGCCGTAAGTGCGATATTGTGGACGTCTGTACTCACCCCTTTACGTGTATTGGTCACCTATTGACCTCCCGGGTATAAAAACCCCCTGTAGGAAACTGCAATATACATTGTATTCACTCGATACATCCCCTGCACTAGCTATACACTCAAACACCTCACAAGGTGGGTGCTTTACAGCCTACACTGCGCTAATAGCTGTGCATCAATAGGTGTATGACCCACACCATATATGGACGTGCATTTATCCTTTCCGGGAATGCGGCAGTGCATTCCAAGCACTCCAATTGGTCTATAAGCCTAAGTGCCTGGGCAATGGGTCATTGGGCCCTTTATCAGAATCTTAAAGGGCATCACGTGGCCGTCACATGATTGATAACGTGACAAGTCATGTGACTGTGACTGTGACGAGTCACATGATTGGGAGTGACGAGTGACGTGACCGATTGTGTGACGGATCATGTGACCTATAGTAACGGTTTTTGGTCACATGAATCTTCCCACAGTCACATGGTCCAGAATTTCGGGTTCCACAATCTTGGGTTCATAACAGTGATGGCAAGAAACTCTGTCGATACAATAGCAGCACACTGCTCTTTGACTTTGCTTCAGAAAAGTGGAATCCGAGCACATGGCTGTTAATAGCATTAGTAACATTGCCTCTAAACATTGAAGGACTCACCAGGGGCGTTATTGCTGCCATGTATTGATCATCAAACAAGAGGTGCCTGTAGATCAACAAGGCACCTGGGTAACAAGATGCACAAGTCAGAAGAGAGTCCTTTACGGTTACAAGAGCGACTGCTAGATCAGGGAAAGCATGCTTGAATAACAGGTCTGCCCGGAGGTTCTCCATCGCATCCTGGATGACAACTCGAAGCATTGGACGCTGACTTGTTAGTGTGACTTTCTTTGATCCTGGAGGCATCACAATGTCCATGTCAGCTGGCCACACAAATCCCAATGACTCAGAAGCCAAAGTGCTGTCTATGGCGCTGCCAGTGCTCCTGCTGCCCACTTGTGACGTGTCAACATCACCAACTTGAGTCTGGCTGCTATGATGTGGGACCTCTGATGCAGGACCAGTAACAGTGGCTGGAACACGCCACGATGGTCTCTACAAAGTAGCTTTGAGTCGGAAGCTTTTATAAGGCATTGAAAACATACCTCAATTGCCACAGCATCCGGGAACTTAGATGCCTGTCGTGGAGCGGGATCATCTAAGTCATCTAGCCAGTCAGCAACACTTTCAACATCACTATCATTGCCTGTGATGTTGGTTTCATTGTTTTCGGTGAAAAAGAGGGTGGATGCAGGCAGCGTGTTGCCGGTGTCACCACGGCCGGGATAGAAGGACGACGCTGGTACAAGTCGAGACAAAGTCAACTGTTTGGTAAAAACAAACATGATTTGTAAGCAGAAGACTCACTTCGCTGCAATGGTTGACGGGACCGTACAATGGCACCATTAATGTGCCCAGGCTGTAGCCGCTGTTTGCCCTCTCTTTCCTCAGTGGGAAAACTAGGCCCCTCTTGTCTACCAGTACCAGCAAGAGGGCCTTCAAACTCAACAAGTCAAACATCATCAACATTCATGATGCAAGGCCAATGTACCAGGATTCCGTGCATTGTTTGTGGGTGGGGCGGCTGGGGCCATATGGGCTGCTTTTGTGGGCAGATTGGTTGGACTCATATCTTGTGACAAGAAGGTATGTTTGTTGCCCACTTCTAATAATCAGACATGCCTGACATGGTGTTAGACAGATGCACCACTTTGAGAATGTCCAAGGCCTATGGTCTGATTTCAATCGACGGACTGTAGTGTTGTGTTGATGTTGATAGACTTGGAACCTTGCAATATAGCAGTGTCTTCATTTGAAGGTGCTTTGGTTTGATTCTGCTGAGATCGATGCGTGCAGCGAGCCATGAGTCACACAAGATGAAACAAATGAGTGGAAGTGAAATATCAAAATAGCTGGTAATGACAGGAAAGAGCTTGGGGAGGGGATACAGAATCAACAAGGTGCATGCTCTTTTATGATAAAAGCACCACCACCACAATGTCAACTAATTTCAACTCCCACTTCTTGTCCTGCCCAACCCACAGTCTGCCATGAACATGGCACAGACACGATGTCATGGCTGTCAACGGGCCTTACCCATAATGTCACCGCTGCTTACTCGATGATAATGTATAGACTCATGTGGTGATGACAAGGCTCTCAACGGCCGCCTTCTGGCTAGAGGTGTGGGAAATAGATGATATTGTCCGTGTAAGACGGACAGGAGACTCAACTTAGCGACCTAGAGTCACCGTTGAGTCATACTTATACGGAATACAGGTACTGGGGCACAGGGTACGGAACACGACTAGGGGGCACCGAGAACGCGTGTATATAAGGCTGAGTCACTATTGACTCATGTAGTCTGTCCACATCAAACAAGGCATACAGTCATATATACTAATCCAGACTTACCACTCCCTCGGGGTCATCTAACTCCATGGGGTTGTCCGTGCGGCTGATGCCTCTGTCGATCGAGGGGGGGAAGTCCCAGGGTTGAGGGGACGGTAACACATAATGGTTTCTCTAAACACATTAGAGTGACCCAGAATCTGCACTGCCATGCAGCATATGACGGCTCACCAGCCTATCTGGGGTTTAGGCCCATTCCCTCTGCCAGTGCAGGATCTTTACGAGCATCGATCCCCAGCTCCACACCGACAATCAATTCTAAAGAACCCTCCGGGGATGGCGATTCCGTAATGGACCCCCCCTGCATTCCCAAACCTGCGGGGCTGCAACAGACAAGCTCAAATAGATTGTGTGAAACAGTAAAATTCTTTCTCTTCTGTTGTCAAAATATAAGTTTTCCCTGACATCCCTTCGACACAGGAGCGGCAACAAGACACACCTGAAGCTCCCGTGCCCTCTCTGGACGTTTCTGAGAGTCTCATCAAGTCCTCTTCCTTTTTGGATCCCAATTCTGGCATCAGCAAGACTACTGTTGTTGATGGGCTTGTGGATAATGGGGTGGCGCAGCTATTAAGTGGTGGGTTTGCCATGACACAAGTTATGGACAGATGTACATTTTAGGCTAACACAATCGTTCTGAAGATACATTTGACAACGGCCTTTACCCAACCGACATCATGGATGCGGAGGCGTTTGAGATGCTATCACATAGCATTAGTGTTTCGCCTTCATACTTAGTACCCGGAGAGGAATCCACTGTTGAACTGCCATCACTGGATGATCTTGGTCAGCTACCCACTCGAATAGATTCAATCGAGGCTGAAGAATCTGGGGTGGCTGTCATCGACCACTTTCCATTCGGTTCTGCTGGTGCTTCGATCCCTAGTTCACATGAAGATGCTACCTGGAATGGCCAAGTTTCATACCCCCTGAAGACTCCATCTGGGCACCATTTCGCTCCCAATGTGACTGGGAGTTTGCACATTGGGCAAAGATACATGGCGTGACATCATCAGCCGTCATGGATCTACTCGCGATCCCAGAGGTATGTGCGTGCTGTGTTCACTTATCATGGCACTAATGGGTTGAGAAAGATTGTCGAGAGGCTTGACCTTTCATATCGAACCACAAGAGAGTTGAACAACATCATTGACGACGAATTGCCAGGGCCCCCACCATTCCAATGCAAGGAACTAGACATTGGCAATGAGGAGCTTCAGTTCTTTTGTTGCGACACCCTACAATGCATCTGCTCTCTTTATGGCAACCCCGACTTTGTGCAAGACCTGGTGTACGCACCAGAGCAACATTACACCAGCAAAGAGCAAACATGCCGCATTATAAATGAGATGCATACGGCTGATTGGTGGTGGACCATGCAGGTAAGTAACACAATCTATGAGAGAATCCTCGCTTAGAATCAGTACCAGGCAACTCTTGAATTGCGTCGACCGGGTGCAACTATTATCCCTGTCATTATCTCATCCGACAAGACCCAGCTTACAGTCTTCCGTGGGAAGACAGCATATCCAATATACCTCACAATTGGAAATATCCCGAAGAACATATGCCGAAAGCCATCATGCCAAGCGCAGATCCTGATTGGCTATATTCCAACAACCAAGCTAGAAGGAATTACAAACAAGGCAGCTCGGCGTCACGCTGTAGCAAATTTATTCCACTCATGCATCGAAATGGTATTGGTGCCGATTGCTTCTTGTGGAGAGACAGGAGTCCCCATGATGAGTGCCGATAGAGTGTGGTGCTGGTGCCATCCGATCTTTTTGGTTTTTATTGGTGACTATCCCGAGCAGGCCCTTGTGACTTGCACATACAATGGGCAATGCCCCAAATGTCAAGTGCCTCGTAATCGACTTGGCAAATTCCAAGCCTTTCCATCGCGTGTTCCTAGTGACACAATCGACACTTTTCAACTAGCGGATGGGGACATACATACATTTCACAAGGCCTGTCACAAAGCTGCTCTCAAGCCCGTATTCCGTCCATTTTGGGGGTCTCTCCCCTTTGCTGACATATTCCTATCGATTTCCCCCGATATCCTTCACCAACTGCTTCAAGGAGTTATGAAGCATGTTATTGCATGGTTAGCAAGTCCTACAGTATTTGGGTCAGTGGTGATCAACGCATGCTGCCGATCATTACCCCCGAATCACAACATTGCGCTCTTTGCAAAGGGCATAACCATGCTTTCCCGTGTTTCAGGAAAGGAGCACAAAAACATTTGCTGCATCCTGCTTGGACTCATTCTGGATCTCCCGCTTCCCGGTGGCCAGGTGCCATCACGCGTTGTCAAGGCAGTGCACGCACTGCTCGACTTTCTATACCTAGCCCAGTATCCAAGCCACACCACCGAAACGCTTCAACACCTTGAAGATTCTCTTACTCGTTTCCATGATAACAAGGCCGTGTTCAACGACCTGGGAACACGAGAAAATTTCAACATACCCAAACTCCACATGCTGCTTCATTACCAGTCATCAATCACACTCTTTGGGACCACAGATAACTACAATACGGAGCAGACAGAGAGAATGCACATCAACTTTGCAAAGAACACATACCGTGCAACAAATCACAAGGATGAGTACCTTCAAATGACTACGTGGTTGGAACATTGCAAGAAGATTCAACAACATGCCGCATTCATCAAGCGGCAGCAGGATCAACCTGAGCAACTTGGGAGATGCATTGTGATGGCTATTGGTCCCCCACGGGCTTATAATGGCAATCTACAGATGCCTGAAAACCCGACAATCAAGGCCATACCATTCGATGACTTAGCTATGAATTATGGCACAATCGACTTCCTCGATACTTTGGCAGATTTCATCGCACATGTAAACAACCCCGGTGCCTTGGCTGTAACTCTACATGCTCAGAGAGAGGATACTCTAATCCCTTTCCGTGCAGTTCCAGTTTATCATAGGATCCGGTTTGTGGCTGGTGGCGATCGCAATACATTGGACACAGTAGATGCCGTGCATGTGAGGCCAGAAAGAACTGACATGCACGGGCGGATCATACCATCAAGATTCAACACAGTTCTTGTCCATAATGGACAAGATTGTGTGCATAGAAAAAAGGGTAAGTCTGTTCATATCAATGTATAGACCAAGCTGACTGCTTCTTAGATCATCGGATAGCACAGGTCTGTGTTGTTTTCCAGATACCAAGCAAGGTGGTCGACGAAGTGTTTCCATCCTGTGATGTCACCCCTCCAACATACCTCGCATATGTTGAATGGTTCTCCCTGCTTCCGGCTACACCAAACCCCACACATCTTATGTATAAAGTTTCCAGATTACTAACCCAAAATGGTCGGTGTCGTGCAGGTATAATCCCAGTGGATTCCATCATATGTAGCATACACTTATTTCCCCAGTTTGGTCCAACCACACCCGAGAACTGGAACACTTTTACTGTTCTGGAACAGTGTCAGACATTCCATATTAATCCTTTTGCTAATAGACACAGCTACTTTACATTTGCATAGATATTTTGTCAAACATTACAGCGAGATTCATAATAGATGGCCCCTGAAAAAAATAGATGATAGATTGCCTGAGATTTAATGAGATTCAGCCGCTCAGGCCAATTTTTTTTCTCACACTAAAATTATTGTAGTAATTAAAAAAACCAAATTAAAAAACCAAATTATATAATCCTTTAAGATTATATAATTTGGGGGGTTTTTTTTCTACCACATGTGAAGTTACATAAACACTGTCTAGCAACCCGTTGAATGGCAACCCGTTGAATGTATTGTCAGGAGGGAATTGCAAATGCTGCACAGGCTATCAACAGTGTCGGGCAGCTGGTAGAAGGCAGGAGAAGTGTACAGTATTGATGGCATCAGAAATAATTGACCCACCCTAAACAACAGCATTTATTTAAGTGGGATGGCCCACCAGGGCCATCATAGACCACGCACAATACCTATGGCTCCTCATCGTCGATGTGCAAGTGCTTAGTGGCCCCCCCCCCCCTCCTCCTCCTCCTTCTCCTGAGGGTCTACACACACCACCTCCCCTTCAACAACTGCCCCCCCCACAGCTGCCATTCCTTCCTCCTGTCCCACATCACCACATTCCTATGGGGCATGGTCCGAGTCAGATACCACCGTGGCTTTACATACAACCCTACAGCACACCCAACCCTCCACTGGGTCCACACTACCCGGCCACACAACTCTTGCCATGGGGCTATCCTCATCATGCCCAGGCCATGCCCCTGCTTACCCCCATTCCGAATTGGGTAGCAGCCCAAGCCCCCAATGGCGTTAGTCATCACATGACCTTACCCACAAATGACTTCAAGTCAGAGGTACATGGACGCATGGGGGTGGATTAGATAGAGCAGTCTGAACCTCAAGTCATGGCACCAATACCTAGTAAGAAGAAATGTCCACATACAGAGGTTAGCGAAGGAGGTAAGTAGTACTTGACTTACAGTACAGAGACTAGTACTAACCATCAAGTAGTTTGGCAGTTTTTTATTGACATCGTGAAGGACTGCATCAGGCACACCTTCAGTGCCCATACAAATATGACTTGGAGTGAACTCATCAAGAGGGTGCACCCTTACCTAGAGCAACTCCGAATCAGCATTTGCTTGGGTTATTGCATTAGTGGTAGCAGTCACACACCTGCATCTCTTACATGTGAACTTGATTGGGACCAAGTGTTGTGTCGTGTGAGGGAGAAGATTGCAGTGGCACAGACACGCACTGTGACTATGGAAATAATAAACTTGGTTAGTACCAGTTGCTCTCGTCGTGATAAAAAACATACTGACATAATTACCTGGCAGGTAAAGCCACCACTCGCTGTCAGAAGAAGGGATCCACACAATCGCAACGACGATATCCCCCCAGCTCCACCAACACAAGTCAAATATCAGCAGCAGTGCCTCCTCAAATTGCAGAGGCACTTGCTGTGTCAAGATCACTCAAAGGGAGGTCCACCGATGTATTGCTGGATTGACTCAGCGACAGCTACTTCAAGGGGCAGGCATTGTGAAGTAAATCACTCGGAAATAACCCTGTGGGCAAAAAACATCGTGAGTAATAATTTTATGGGTCATGATACGCAAAACTAATGGAATCATAGTTGCTTGGAACAGCCACAAAGACCCTTCTACCAAATATGCTCAAGAATGACCACCCACCTACAAAGAAACATAGGGCTTTGGCCCCAGCACCAGAGGTCCATGTTGTGGTGAATATTGCACCCATTCCAGGAGCAGGGAGCTCCGCGATGCATGGCTCGTACATTATCTCGGACTCTCCAATCGTACAGTCGACATCAGTTCCTCCATTGGGCCCTGCAAAAGTTAGTGATGCCTCCACACATTTGCTTTCTTGCAGCACACCTACTCCTCTCCCGTCGCACCAGCCACCTGATCCTCCATCATATAAATCTCTACTTCTCCTCCTACTGGACTGCATAGAGTCGTCTCAGGTTCCAACAACACTAAAATTGCTGTCCTTTATGGATGCTGATGACCCAACAACCGACCTAAAATATGCCGACATCCACAGTGAGCTCTACAACCATGGAGTTGAAGATGTCATGGACATATACTCACTCCCTGTGGAGTTGCTTTCAACTCTTGGGGGTATGGGCAAAGATTGTGCTCATTGTCTTCGCTGCTTTACTCGGGATAAGTTTCTTCTCCCATTCTGCCTCTTGGAGAACCTGGAGCTCGAGGTTCAAAGCCCTGCCAACCAATCAGTACAGGAAGTTGCTGTGGAAGGTGCCAGTGTGGAGGTCATCACCATGGACGATGTGTCAGCCTCAGTTCAAGTGGTTTCCAAGGACGACAACGATGGTGGGAAGACCATCCAGCCTACCCAGAACTTGACCCGAAGGCGACTTGGGCAGGGTCGAGGAGATATCTTGAAGTGGCTGGAAGGTGTCACTCAAGGAGAAAGCAACATCGAGGAGGTGGATGAGGTGGGGTTGGACACAGATGACATCGAGAGTGAGCGTCGCTCTATGGCAACCTCCTATGAGATTTGAGCTTTGTCAGCACAGACCATCCTTTCCGCCCCAACAGCAGATTGCAATGTCCCGCAAAATACCCATCATGTTGTATATTTCTGGTGTGACTGTCGGTAGCTTTTCCCCCCAAGGTTTGACGCACCTGTGCTTTGTTACACAGTAGATACATCACATTCAATATATACTTGATACTGAAATGCAACTGCCAAGTGCGACCTAGCTGCTGCAACGATATACATTCGTACTGGTATAAAAACAAAAAATTACTCATTCAAGGGTGTGTTATACCTGCAGTGCTTGTACCATCCCTTTGCCTGCTCTGTTGTGACCGAGTGAACTGCCTCCCAAAGAACATTGTACACCACACCATGCTCAGACTCGAGCTCCTGGTTCACGCGATCACGGTTTGCGCAGCCAAGCCTTGATGGTAGAAAAAGCCAGTTCGATGGGGTTGAAATCGGGTGAATATGCAGGGAGGTACAGCAGGCATGCACCACGTTCCTCAACCATCTCACAAATACCTGCAACCTTGTGGATTGAGGCATTGTCGACAACAAGCATGGAATTTGGAAGTGGCCATTCGTTCATGCATGGCAGCAACCCCTCAACAAACCGACGGAAGTCCTCGCCAGATATGGCATTCTCGACGACTTCGAGATGCAAAATCCCATCAAGGGATAGCACAGGCAACATAGAATACTTGGTTCCCCAAAGGAACAACTCATATCAGCTAGCATGTTCACCACACATTGACCATGCATATGGTCTCCTCAATGTAAGTCAATTGAAATGGCTTTCATCAGCGAAGACAAGTTGTTCCGGGCAGAAGTGCACATCGACAAGTCTCTGGAAGTCTTCACGGTCTCGCTCATTTCGCTCGAGAGCAGAGCGTGTGACATACAAGATGATGCTGTAAGTGTTGATCAA
This sequence comes from Russula ochroleuca, assembly GCA_015178965.1. NCBI lineage: Eukaryota > Fungi > Basidiomycota > Agaricomycetes > Russulales > Russulaceae > Russula > Russula ochroleuca. The sequence continues at coordinate 73,562 of WHVB01000056.1, read as the reverse complement.
GGCGAAAAGAGAACGAGAAGCGACACACTGATTTCATAGTATAACCTTCTCATTGGAGGGTCCGTGCAATTGTTGTCACTGACGCCTCAACAGTGTACGCTTCCTGGAGTTCCGTTTGCAGCTCAGAAAGGGCCATGTCAGGCTGCCGCTTGATGCAATCACAAAGGAACTGCCGTAGTGACATCAGGAAAAACCTGAGTAGCAAATTGTCCCCAAATATTTGCTGCTAATTTGCAAACCAAGAAAATCTTTGCAAATCAGGAAAATATTTTGCAAACCAGGGAAAATATTTTTTACACCCAAAAAAATATTTTCCAAATTTTCCAAATCAAAAAAAATATTTTCAATCATTTATAAATGTAAAAAAATATTTGATGCATTTGTAACTACTGGACTTACTCCTTTGTTGGCACTGGTATTGCTGCCAGCTTAGCCAATTTGTTTTATATCTTAAGAAATAAAATAGATACAAATATGAAAATATTTGAGCATATAGATAAGATAAAACTCCAAAGGGTCCTCTGCCAATACTAAATGATCTGATCAGCCATTTTGGAGTTATTTGTCCATCTTTAAAATAGCTCAGCTTGAAGCCAACAAAGCTGGTTAAATAACTCAAGAATGGCTGATCAGATCATTTAGTGTTGGCAGAGGACCCTTTGGGATTTTATCTTATCTATATACTTAAATAATTTCATATTTATCTCTATTTTATTTCTCGAGATATGAAACAAATAGGACAGCTAGGCAGCAACACTGAGTGGGCATGGGAAACGCGGGCCGCACCGGCGCATCCATTCTCAGTCAAGAAAATCTCAAGTCGTTTTTCCGCTGAGACATCACGTGTTCAAATTCAACATCCATCACGTGTTCGAAGTTCAATGTTCAATGTTCAACTTCAACTTTGACACACATCCTCTCCTCTTCCATCATCCTCTCCACCCTCTATTCTCGGGACAAGTAAGTGTTCCCTTGTATATTTTTACTGACTTTCTACTTTAGGGAGAGGTTGTCAAGACAGAGACACCTCGTGCCCATGCCCACGCCCTCGCCTCACCATCTCTCTCACTTGAGACGCACTTGCACTCGCCAATGCTATCCCCGCACTGATGCTCTCTGCACGCATTAACGCCCCATGCAGGGTACTCTCAAGTACGTGACTGCAATCACTAGTACTCACCTCACTGACTGCCTCCTCGCTCTCGTCACTGTCGCCCGCACCTTTCGCCTACTCACACCCACACCCATGCCCCACACCCATGCCCCACGCCCACGCCCCACGCCCATGCCCTCAATTCTGATACTGATATCCTCTCCATCCCCCCTGTTCACACGCCCATGCCCGACGCCCTCGTTACCACGCCCATGCCCTCACCTTCGTCCTCCTCTGCGTCCGCGCAGCCTGCCTGTTAGGTAAGTAGCTGCCATCAACAGTTGTTTTGTCTTCACTGATTTCAACCTCGATGTCGCCTTCGCGGCTCATGCACATGTCCTTGCCCAAGCTGTTGCCCACCACGTGCACACACATGCCTTGACACCCCCACGTGCCTCCGTATCTACATGCATGCCTTCGATACCCACACATGCACACACACCTTCGACACACATGCACATGCTAGATGTGTTGCTCGCACTCGATGCACACACTGGATGCATCACACACTCCCCCGTCGTTCTTGCACACGACGCACTTGCACTCCATATCTACACCTCCCACAATGCACATGCTCGGCACCCACTCACCTACAGTAGCTTGGACTTGCTCCAGGGTGATCGCAGGGATATTAGGTATTGATTGGGTAGTAGTAGTATGTTTGTAATGTAGTTATTATAATAAAGTTTTTTTTATCACTAAATTGTGACTTCGAGAACTGAGATGAATACAAGAATGAAAATGGAAGGGAAAGAAATCCAAATTAGCCTTAAAATTGCTAAAATTGCTCAAATTTGAGCATATATGAGGAAACTTGAAATGGGGACAGTGCTAATTAGAGCATATTTGACAAACAAGCAAATTAGTCAAATCAGACAAATTTTCTCAAATTTGAGCATATTTGGAACTCAGGTTTTTCCTGATGCCATGTAAGCAATATGTTCTAGAGCTAGTTGTGTGACGTACCTTCACTTCCATTGCAGTAAGCACACATGGCCGACCCGGAGCAATTCACTTGCATGAAACAGAACCAGTCTTGCAATGCCTGCTCCGCAACTGCTTGAGGGAATGCTTGCTGACTCCTGTGAATTCACGGATGTCCGAGTCACAGATACCTTGGAGTGACATAGAAAGCACCATCTCCTTGATCTCATCAGATATGTGACAGCCAACCATTGCTCGGAAGAATTGAAGGATGCCTCACACGGTGGAGGGGGAAAAGAAGTGGTATTCACAGGCGACAAGCAGGATAATTGCATGATAACTCGGGTGTGTAGGGTTCCTGGCAGCCATGGGATAACTAATTAATAACCCCAAATTCAACCAGGAAACTAATATCCTGAAAATTCCATGTTTACTTATCTATAACCCTGCTGTCAAAATTTGGAAGTCCGTCTAGTGCGGTTTGGATTGCAGGGGCCATCTATTATGAATCTCGCTGTATCTCTTGACGGTGCGCTAACGATGATAAAGTGATCGAACCTAAATTAGTGACCAGCTATTGGCGGCTATACTTATATTTCAAATATCATTTTGCTAGCCGAGGTTTATCGATTATCCCTCGCTAGTGAAGTAGGTTTTTCCCGATGCAGCACCAGCCCTGGACAAACGCAGCAGCGCGGCCGGGCTGACGATCGTCTAGATCAATCCACAGATTCTACACCCCAGATCGGCACTCTTGGCGGCACTCCCCCCATGCAAGCGCGACTCGCAAATATCCCAGCGCAAGTTTTTCAAGAAGCTTACGAATTTCTTGTGCGGAACATTCACCCTGAAGATGACGACAGTCGGATTCAACGATCCCTGACACTTGTTTGGACGATCGTCTATGACGCTCTTAGGCATGATCCGAATCTGAAGGAACATCTGGTAGATCGGGACGAATTTCTTAAAAATGTCAAGAACAGACCCGGAGGAGAGCAAGACTTTATCAAGTCTCTGAAAGACATGGCCAAAAACGACTCTTGGGAGCCTTTATTCGACGATGGTACATTGTTCTCTTCCTTTGGCTCCGACCACTCTCATCGTATTCTGTCTCTAGACGTCTTTATTACCTTAACGCGCGAATCTGGAACATCAAAGATAGCCAACATCCCTGAATTAATGCGCGGTGCGCAGTCATATCAAATCCTCTATATATCTTATAGATCGTCTCTGCAGCTACCGAACGCGCGTGGAGCTCCACCTTTCAAGGCAATGCTCAACTTGTCCTTCTTGAGACCATCGCCGATCTCCTCAAAAAAAGCATATCACCTTATGCAAGACTGACGAGCATAGTAAACTCGTCTGGAACGGGAAAGTCTCGCATGGTGGATCAACTTGGGGTAAAAATTATAACCGTACCTATGTGCCTCCGCCCGGAGGGAACACGAGGTTTTATGTTCAGCTCATTATTTTTGGCGTGCTTATAATCTGGGCCTAATAGGGTTTCCTCCTCCTGATATTTACCTACGCGATTGGCTTGTTCCTCGTGACTCAAGCGATCAATCTGCTGCTCAGAGGAGGCTACACGGATTCGCGTATTCTCTCTTAACTGTCACTCGCACTGCACTGGAGACAATTGTGATTGACTCGGAGGGAAAAGGTAGCTATCTTGTGGCTGCACGCCGAATTCGGTGCTAATGGCACTACAGATGTCGCAACGCTACCTAACCTTGATCATCTGGACGTCAAAAATATGTCCGAGATCGAGCGGAATAAGCATGTGTCATACGTCATAGATCGCCAAGCGTGGCTGGCAGAGACCTTCCGCAACCACATGACTACTGGTCAAACATTCAATATTTCGAATACATATCGAAACAAATTCTACAAGAACGTCGCTGACTTGGCAGACGAGGTGAATTTCCTGACCTTCCTTTTCTTTTCAAAATAAATGACGGGTTTTGAAGTTTATGGGAAGCAGCCAAAGAGTGATTGGGAAAAATAAGGGCAGCCCTGGCCGGTACGAATCTGGAAACCGGGGGGTAGAGAAGGCAGGGGAATTACTCTGTCGTTTCGTGGACCCGCACGGCCTGCTGGATTCTCCCAAAGGGCCACAACGCCCACTCGTCGTCTTTGCTTTCGACGAGGCTCATACCCTCACCGATAACCCGTCAAACATGCCGTGGAACTTCTTCTCGGAATTGCGTCGCATTCTTCGACAGATCCACGACCTCCCTATCTTTTCGCTCTTTCTTTCGACAGCGGGAAGGTTCAACCTGTTCTCGCCTGACATTCGTTCAGACCCTTCGAATCGGATCAGAGATGCCAACTCCCGTCCGCTCGATCCAATTTCGGAGATCAGTTTCGACGATCTTGCATACCGTGCGCTGACAGATACTGTCAACTTGGATCGAGTGGTACAAACCGACTGGATCTCACATCTCGGTCGCCCGTTGTATGTCCACTCCGGTTACATCCTGAGAGTGCAGCTTACTTCCTACCTCGAGTAGATTCGGGTCTCGTTGGGATGCCATGCCAGTGACACCCGATTCAAGTCATCAAAGTGAGACCATGATTCTGGACTTTGCGAAACAGAAGCTGCTGGACGGAACCACGGACCTTGCCAAGGACAATCGGCCTGGGTCTCTTGCCTGCCTCTCCGTACGGTTTGCTCTCGAGTTTAATGTCGACGGAACAGCGCGAGATGTAGCCTGTGCACAAGTTGAACGGCATATGCGAATCTGCGTCGCAGCGACTACAGGATTCGAGAAGCTGGTCACCGTTTCCGGGTCGGAACCGCTTCTAGCTGAGGCCGCCTATGATCTTATGAAGAGAACGCAAATAAATGCGGTGCGACACTTGGCTGACCATTCGGATCTACACTGCATCGATCGTGGGCGGCGTGGTGAACTGGTCGCGGCGTTACTCATCATGCATGCGTACGACGAGGCAAGGGGGGAGGCAAGTGGGGAGTCATCTGGCAGGAGATGGGTCACTGTTGCCGATTTCATGAAGGCCCTACTTCCGACCTCACTTCCGACCTCTAAGCACGAGTCGCTGCACGACACCCTTCTGGAATGTCAGCCGACATTCTGGCGCGAGGGAGAGGACAAGGCATTCCGGGAGACATTCAAGGACTACGGGATGTGGTTCAACCATGTGATCAAAATTGAGGACAGCGAGATGTTCTCGGCCGACAACCTTTGGAAATTCGTGACACGTGGGGCGATGATATTGTGCTCGAATAACCAAAGAGGGATCGACATCGTTTTGCCCCTTTGTCACACTAAAGAGGACCTTTCCCCTCGCTCCGTGACAGCGATACTAATCCAGGTGAAGAATGCAAAAGAATTCGGAAAGGAGGTGAAATCGACGTTGTTCGACGCGATGGGTCCTTTCGACTTGGGCGTATTCCGAGTCGCCAAAGAGGGAGCTTTGGCCGAGGCGACACCGAAGCCGGTGATCCGACTTGTGTTTGCGCTCGCTTCTCCCGAGGCTAGCGTAGTCTTTCGGGGAGGGGCCACGCGTAAGAGTCGTCCGAATGAGTTCACCGCATTCGACATCTGGCTTGCGGGACTGTCTGCAGACACGTTCAAGCAGGTTGGTTTAGATTTGGAGCCATATCGAACACTGCTTGATCGTTCGGTTCGACCGCATGATGCATTCGAATTGCTGGATGAGCCGCTTGTTGGGGATGCGACGAAGAAGTTGAGAGGGTCTCGTAGGCGGAGGGTGGCGCCGTTGATGTTGCCCGATCTTGATCATAATTCAATTCACAGGGAGGCAGCAGATTGAAATTTCGGTGGCAACTGAAGTACTTTTAGGATGTTCTCATTCTCTGATGTGTTCTCTATTGATCTTGACCTAACCAACTTGTACCTACAAACCGTATCCACCATTTGTAATCGGACGCGCGTGCATCTGAACTGAAATATTGGCCGGTTTATACGGCTCGCCACCTGTGTCAATAGTTGGAGATCCACACAACTTGAACTCGACGGGCGGTCTGAGATGAACTTTGACACTTTTTGGTGATGTCGTGAAGCGCACTTTTAACTACTCTGCATTAGTATAGTCCCATATTCGCAGGAGGAATATCTGCCAACATTGGGCTAATTTAAGGGTATCCGAACTTTTCTTTTTCTCCCGTCGAATGTATCCGCGTTGTGTCGGCATCGTATGGTAATCCCTGCGTATGGCCCGCTGTGATCGCTCGAGGTTCCCTTCAAGAAGATGTTGTTCACATCGCTGACGATGCACGACTTGGAAGAATTGTCCTGACCTGAATAGTTTGCACAACGTCAGAGCCCTATCGATTGAACCCAAGCCACACCACACGTAAACGCAGGAAGAGCAAACGAGTTTGAGAGGGAGAGAGAAGAATCGCACCGGGGCAAGCCTTCCATGCGCCAGAATCCTGTATATGGATCTCGCCCGACGCTGATGGAACCCCAAGGACATGTCAGGCACAATCGGGATGGGGTCTTCCAGGTTGTTCACGTGCCGCACAAGTCCGCTCAGCTGGCGGTCAGGCCAACCCTCCTTGAACTCGTACCACCACCATCTCCCTTTGCGGAGCTCTGGTACTCCGGTTTGAGGGCGCTCCCCTTGAGGGTCGTGGTCCCCTTTGGGACTGCGGGGACGCACCGGGGGCTTCAGCCCATTACCTGGGGCCTTGCCTTGGCATGTCAGTCCCCAACACCTCGTCGTCGCCGTCGCCAAAAGCGTCGTCAAAGACATACCACCAACTAGGGCTTCGGTCCACTACCTGGGGCATTGCCTTGGCATGTCAGTCCCCAACACCTCGTCGTCGCCGTCGCCAAAAAAGCGTCGTCAAGACATACCACCAACTAGGGCTTCGGCCCTTCTACCCACCGCTCCTCCCACCCTTGCCCCAATTGCATTGGTCTGTTTAATTACAGGATAAAGAAGAGCAAAACGATACCCACCAGCCAGCGTAACAGCCAGCTCCCACGAGGCGTGCCTTGTGGTTCAAATTTCAACCAGGCCTCGGCCTATCACTCCAAGACCGTGGGTCGGCACCCGCGACCTACACACCGACCACCCCCCACCTGCAACGACACGCTGCCCATAGTTAGCTAGTTCTGACTCCTTCCATTACCTATTCCTGCCTGAGCATATTACGTAGTTAGGTAGCTACGTGACCGCGTCTGTATCTTCGTTATACGCTGCAGTATATAAATGCGGATTTAAAAATAAAAAAAATAAAAAAAGCTGGCGGTCAGGCAAAAGGCTGGTTCCCGACGCGGGGCATGCCGTAGTTGATCGCCTTCAATCTTATGTTCTCGGGTAGCTGTAGGCGGAGGAACACGCCGTCGAGGAGGGCGAGCGCTCCACCTAGAGAGTGGCCAACAACGGTGACGGACGAAATGCGTTGCTTCGAGGATTTTGACGGCGGCGAGGATTTCCGAAGCGGTACTTGTGTGCATCATCCCGTTGTGGGTTTCCACGTCCGACAGAATTCCCAGGAAGAGATCTGGCTCGAGGAGTCGAGGACAAAATTAGCATCGGTCAAGTTAAATCAACTCAGCGAACCTGGAGTGATCTTTGGGGGGCAGGAGACAATAGTAGCAGTCAATTATGTCGATTCACTGGCGATTCACATGGGCGATTCACCGGCGATTCAATCGGCGATTCAGCAGGCCAAAATGTAGCTTGAATCGCCCAAAATCTTGAATCGTCTTGAATCGTTGAATCGCCTCCGGAGGCGATTCAACGATTCACCAGACGATTCACCTTCACGATGATTCAGACAATTCAACAAGCATTAAAACTTGTATAAGACACGTAGCTACTACAAGTTATTCTAAACTATCTACCAAACTACCACCGAAAACGAGGTGCGTGTCGAGGGTGTGCGTGCGCGTCGAGGACGAGGCATCCTGCGAGGCATCTTAGGCATCTTCTGTATGCGTCAAGGGCGAGTGTGCGTGCGTGCGTGTCGGCACAGCGCGAGGCGTCCGGCGTGTGCATACGCGTCGAGGGCAAGGCGTCCTGCCGCGACATGGTGCGCGTCATTGAGGGTGCGTGTCGTTGAGGGTGCGCGTTGAGAGTGCACGTCGAGGGTCTGCACGAGGTGTCTGGCATGAACGTGCGCGTGTCGAGGGCGTGCGCATGGCATCGAAAGTGTGTGGGAGGCGTGCACATCGAGACGGGCACGTCGTGTGTGTGTGAGTCGACGCCATCGAGGATGTGCGCACAGCATTCATATCTAGGCGTGCTCGTCGAGGATGCATGAGGCGTCCTGCGTGCACCGCGTCGAGGGTGACGCGTCCAGCCACATCCTGCGTGCACGTCGAGGATGCGTGAGGCGTCCTTCCAGTGCGTACGCGTGTGTCGAGGGGGCGCGTGGGCGTTGGTGTCGCGGCATCCTGCATGCACATCGAGGGCGTGGGCGTGGGCGTCGTGGCATCCTCGACACCACGCTTGTCGTCTTCCTTAGAAAAGTGCCGTTGTTGTCTTTGAACCACGAGAGATATGCGAAAAAGTCGACCCCAGGGCGTTTTGTTGTGTGCCAGTTATGTCGCGCTATAAGATATGGTTGGCGTTAATATGGGCAAAGTATACAGAAGAATTAAAAAAGAATTTAGAACTACTTACGTGTGTGTGCATGCGCATCGAGGGTGAGGCCTGTGAGGCCTGGTGAGACATCATGTATCATGCGTGCGTGTCGAGACTCGAGAGTGTGCACGTGGCGTCCGGCGTGCGCGTGAGTGTCATTGGCGAGGGTGAGGACACGCGCGTGGGCCACAAGAGCAGTGTCGAGGTCAGGAGCATGGTGGTGGAGGACCTGGAGACACTGGGTCAGTCAGTGAATCGTCCTAAAAAAAAATCCTGCCGGTCAGAATTGAACGGCGATTCACTGACGATTCATTGATCCGAATCGACTTTGAATCGGCTCTGAATCGTCGTATGAATCGATTGCTGAATCGAGATAATTGACTGCCACTAATGATCTTAGAATTTGCTGGGATCTATTCTTTGATGCGCGACGATGACTGTTTATACTAGGGTGCCACGCAGAGGCGGCAAAGGTCCGACCATCACTCAGCCTTATAACTTAGTTTATCTACAGTAGAATGTTTTTTTTTGCATTTACAGTAAAAGTATATTATTGACATATACACAAACTAACTAAAAAGTACCGCTGTTCCACTCGCGTTTGGGGTAGCCTCGTGACCAGTCTCTTGCAATGGGGTGAACCACAAGGGTATACCACGATGCAGAGCCTGGCAGATCTGAGTTTAAATTCCTATGCTACATGAAAATTCCGTATATGGTTATGCTCAATAAGGAAAAATGTCATGTGATTGCAAAATACATGGAGCTGGGCGAGCAGCAAACAATTGGAACATGTTGCTACACCTCCCTTTCTGTTTGTTATTCACATGAAGCGCCCAAATGATGCTTTTGTGCTGGTAGGGCTCCACACTGTGGTTACAGCCATGGTAAATGTTAGCAAACAAACTCATGTGCTTAGATCGGATCGGTCTGGATACTGTACTCTGCAACATAAAGTTTATCAAATTATATATATTTTGTCTACATTACAATGGATGGTTTTTTTATCTAAGGCTAAAAGGAGGGGGAGGGGAAAGGAAACCCCTCCTTGTGTTTATAGCGAGAGAGTGGGCAGCATAGGCAGAGACATGTGGAGTGGTCGCAACGGCGGCAGCAGCATGGTGTGGCGTGCGTGACATGGAGAGGGATGGGGGCATCGGCAAAGCAGCATGGAGAGGGAGAGGAAGGGGGAGCACCAGCAATGCAGCAGTCGATGCAGCATGGAGAGGGAGGGCAATGCAGCAGAGAGGTGAGGGGGGGGGGGGGCAACACCGGCGATGCAAGATGGGGAGGGAGGGGTGGTGGAGCAGGGGGTACGGGGACGATGCAGGAGGGGAGCAGGTCATCAGGAAAAACAAAATTTGTCAGTAGGAAATTGGCCAACTATGTAGCTCTCTGTAGCCATTGGTTTAAGCTATGTAGCACCAGTAGCGCTACATAGCAGTCAAATGATTACATCCGCCCTATGTAGTGCTCTGTAGCAGTCATATAATTACATCGATCCTATGTAGTGCTCTGTAGCATGTTTAGTCAACATAGGATGATACATAGGGCTATGTAGTCAGCATAGGATGATACATAGGGCTATGTAGCTAGCATAGGATGATACATAGGGCTATGTAGTTAGCATATTGTTACAAACATACTGCTTCTACAAGAGCAATACGACGTATCAGGGGATCTTGAGTGGACTTGGGCACGATGATGCTAAGGGTGACCTTGAAGACGAGGAGAAAGCGCACTAGGAATGGCTTAGAGGCAATGGCAGGCAAGGGAGTATGTGGAACAAGGCAGAAAAGCCAAGTGGACAATCTGAGGATTGCCTTTGTATTTCATGGATCTTATATACTGTAGGGACAGGGTGTTACATAAGCGACAGTGGGCTGGTTAATCTAACCATAATCAGACATGGTGTGATCGATCGCACAATAATGTCCGTGCGCAGAATGCTCTAGAAGGGTTATTTATAGCCATCCAATGGAAATAACCCGCAGACATGGTCCGTGCGTTTCTGCAGTAATCTGTGAGGTTCCATGGTATTCCAGCCAATGGCAGAACTCCCTCCAGGAGTATCGTGGTTCCGGTAGACTTCTATGGGCTTCGATTGTCTTCTAGCCAATCGTACGTGTCTTCAGGCTTGAGGTCACGTGCTAGGTCATGTGCATCGTCATGTGACCGATCACGTGTTACTAGTGTGACGTATTGCGTGACTTGTCACATGTGACTTGAGGGTGTGACAAGGTGTGACAGGGTAACATTAGATTCCCACAGTCACATGTCTTGGGATTTCGTGTTCCACCACCACGGTTCATGACACATATGATGATACATAGGTCTATGTAGTAACCACACTGTAATCCTTAGACTATGTAGTCAACAAATGATAATCCATGGCATATGTAGTAACCACATAGAGGTTCTTAGACTATATAGCCAATGCTTGATAAGCTAAAGGACTACATAGTACTCTGTAGCTGTCACCGCTGCTTATGCGACGATAACGAGTAGACTCGGGGTGTTGGTGACAAGGCTCTCAACGGCCGCCTTCTGGCTAGGAGTGGGGAATAGATGATATTGCCGTCGTAAGACGGACAGGAGACTCAACTTAGCGACTTAGGGTCACTAGAGAGTCATACTTATAATACTACAGGGTACAGGGTACAGGGTACGGGGCACAGGGCACAGGAAACACGACGATACAGGGCTGCGAGTCACGTACATAGGGCTGAGTCACCAGGCGACTCATGTAGTCCGTTCACATCAGGTGAGGCATACAGTCGTACATACTAATCGAGGCTTACCCCTCCCTCGGGCTCGTCCAACTCCATGGGGCTGTCTTCGCGGCTAACATCTCCGTCGATCGAGGGGGGGAAGTCCCAGGGTCGAGGGGACGGTAACATCACCCTCCGATTAGATGCGAGCGCGACCACGCGTCGCGTAGCGGACGATCCCTCCCGCGTGGCGCTGCTCGTGACAGTCGGCGTCGTTGCCTGCGAGGTGGGCAAGGGTCTCCCCGGCGTTGGCGGCGCGGAGGCAGCGGTGGCAGTTGGCGAGGGTGCTGCGGGTCTCGGCTTCCTCGGCTTCGAGGGCGCGGATGCGGGCGGCGAGGTGGGTGAGTTCGGTGTCGACGTGGTGGTAACGGCATATGTCTGTGTAGAGCCCCCAGTCCTGGGTCGTATCTTGGACTTCCAGTGCGAAGGCATCGAAGATTTCGGAGTCGCCGTCGATGGCACGGAGTAGCCACTTGGGTACTGGCGGATTGGCAACACCGACGTTCGAACTGGGCTGGGTGTAGATCTCTGTAGTGAAGACAGGGTCGCCAGGGCCTCCCAGGGTACCAGCGGCGCGGGGAACAGGTCCGTCGAGAAGTTGGATGTAGGGGGCGATGCGGCGGTCGTTAGTACCAGCTTGGAGGGGGATGGAGAAATAGTGGAGCTGGCCATTGTTCTCGACAAAGCCGGCAGGGGGTTCAGACTGAATACCCTGCGGAGTGTCCGCCCTCGCGGGTTGGCTGGCCAGACGGCGGATCGTAAGGTTGGCGAGACGGAGGGACTCAGCCTTGGTGTCGCATTCGAGCTGGAGGGTCCTGGCACCGAGGGCGAGGATGTCTTGCTGATCCTTGCTCGCCTCGAGCTCGTCAGCTTGTTCTTCGGCCGTGATCCTAACGGCTTCCATCCGGTCCTCGGTGCGCTTGGCGGTGAGGATGAGACTGTGGACCATGCGGAGGAGAATTGGAGTCGTGAGGGCATCGGTTTGTCCTTCGACGAGAGCGCTAACGGCTCGGGGTGATAGGGGTATGGCTGGCTGCGTAGCGCCGACGGCGAGGTCCACTGCAAGCACCCGTGCTGTGTTAGTGGTCGGGGGGTCCTCAACAATAGGAAGGGTTCCAGTGGGACTGGTCGTCTGATAGGGGGTCCCGGGGGTGGGGATGTAGAGGGCCTCGGTGGAGGCATAGGAGTCGGTGGGCGAGGCAGGGACATACTGGTAGTTGTCTTCAGCGGGGAGGATAGTGATGGTCTGGTGGGACATAGTTGTTCGGGGTGTGGAAGGAGGATGGTATTTCGGACTCTCATGCCCCTCCTTTTATGTGGTTGCACGAGTGGGCGCCTTTCGTGGTATGACTTGATCAATGCCGGGGCATGCACTTGGTTGGCTGGTTCCCACGTGTTGTCCGCGTCTGGGTATCCCTTCCATTTGAGGAGATATTGCAGGGCTTTAGTTCTCCTGTAGAGGCGGTGATTAACAATGGTCTCAACCTCGTACTCGTGTTCACCCTCGATCAGTTCGGGGGGTGGTTTGATGTAATTGGGGCCGTGTTGTGGAGTCTCTTGATACGGTGTGAGGAGGCTGGCGTGAAACACGTCGTGGATCCTCCAGGCGTCGGGTAATTGGAGTTGATACGCCACCGGTGATACTTGCTTGCTGATGCGGAAGGGGCCGTGCCGCTTAGGGGCTAGTTTGGGGGTCTGGTAGGGTAGTTGGAGGTTCTTAGCCTCGAGCCAGACCTCTTGATCCACGTTGAATTGGGGTGGTGGCGTTTGATGGGCGGTGCGGTTGATGGCCTCGATTGCTTGTGCACGCCTTTCGAGGGTGGTCTGCTTCCTGTCCTCTACGTGTTGGTTAAGCGATGGAGGGGGGTCCATGGGGTGTAGGCGAGGCGTGTAGCCAAGGAGTGCTTCTGATGGGGCAATGTTGATGGTGGCGTTTTTGTGATTGTTGTGCACCGTGGTGGCTATTCCCAGCCAATCGCTCCAGTTGGTTTGGGCACTGTTGGTGGTCAGGCAGAGGTATTGTTCTACCCACTGATTTGTCCGTTCTGATAGTCCGTCTGTTTGGGGGTGGAATGCTGATGACACGTTTTGTTTGATCCCTAGTTGTTGGGCGAGTGCCTTCGCGAAGAAGGACGTGAACTGGGGGTCTCTGTCGGATATGACCTTACTGGGTAGGCCGAACCACCGGTAGACGTTGTCGTAGTATAGTTTGGCTACTTCTTGTCCGGTGATTGTTGTTTTGCAGGGGAGGAATACGGCCGCTCTTGTACATCCGTGGTCTACTATCGTGAGGATGGTGTCGTATCCGTTGCTGGTTGGGAGTTGGGTGATCAGGTCCATCGCTACAGTTTGGAATGGGAGTGCGTTGGTTGGTGTGGGGATGCGGTAGAGGGGTACTTTTGCCTGTCTCGTGAGGTTCTTGCTTTGTTGGCATTTGGCGCACCCTTTTACGTATTGTGCGATCCATTCGTTCATGTCTGGCCACCAGAAGTGTCGGCAGATGGTTGCGATGGTGGGGTCTCGTCCTGGGTGTCCTATGATTTCTAGGTCGTGGAATCGGTGGAGGATTTCCTTTTTCAGGGTGTCGTCTGGTGGGACGGCGATTTTCCCTTGTACACGCCAGTGCTTTAGGTTATCGTCGTTGTGCGAGTGGGTCATGGTTGCTTTGTGGCGTTTGATCCAGCCTGCGATTTCAGCGGGGTACTTCCGTTGCATCATCCCTATTCACCGTTCCAATTCCCACCATTCGTCCTTAGGGTCTTCGGTGGTGGATAGTCTGATGAAGCTGTTGGGGTGGAGTAGGGTTATGTCTTGATTGTCTGTCTCGCCTTTGTCTACTCCCGGCGGTCTGGAGAGGAGGTCTGCCGAGGTATGGAGTTTCCCGGGTACATGTTGGATCTTTAGGTGGTATTCTTGGAGCTCTGCGAACCAACGTGCTATGCGACGGTTTACCTTGTGTGGGGATTTCCAGAAGGTCAGATTTGCGTGGTCGGTGAGGACCATGATTGGGATTGTTGATCCTGCTAGGTGGGGTCGCCAGTGGGCTAGGGCTTTCATCAGCGCCAGGAGTTCTCTCTCATAGATGTCGTAGTTGCGCTTGGTTGGGGTGAATGTCGCGGAGTAGTAGGCTATGGGGTGTTTGGTTGGTGAGGTTTTTCTGGGGTGTTTGTCTCCCTCCTGTAAGAGTACGGCTCCCACGCCGTATGCAGATGTGTCCGTAGCCAGGAAGAACGGTTTGGTGTAGTCGGGTTGGCGTAGGATTGGGTTCTGGCACATGTGTTTCTTGAGGGTTTCGAAGGCCTTGACTTGGGCTTCTCCCCATGTGAATGGCGTTGCCTTCTTAGTTAGGTGGATCAGTGGTCTTGCGATCTTCGAGTAGTCTTTGATGAAGTATCGGTAGTATCCTGTAAAGCCTAGGAAGGCTCTAACATCTCGGACTGTTCGTGGGGATTTCCAATCCGCTACTCCTTGTACTTTGGCTGGGTCCATACGGATGGTGTTGTGACCCAAGATGACGCCTAGGAATTCGACCTCTTTTTGTTCAAAGATGCACTTCTCTAGTTTGAGGAAGAGGTTGTGTTTGCGCAGTTTGTCGAGGATTTGGTGGACTCTTGTTTGGTGGTATGGGAGGTCTGATCGGGTGTGTATGAGGATGTCGTCCATGTAGATTGACAGCCAGTCTTGCCGGAGTTCTTCTCTGAACAACGCGTTCATCATGGTCTGGAAGGTGGCGGGGGAGTTGGTCATTCCGAAGAACATTACCTGTGGCTCGAAGAGGCCGTGGTTTGTAATGAATGCTGCCTTCCATTGGTCTCCATCGCGTATTCATATGTTATTGTATCCCCAGCGAATGTTGAACTTGGTGAACAGGCTGGCTCCTCGGACTCTTGCAATGAGTTCGGGGATGAGTGGGAGTGGCGTGGCGTTTTGGCGGGTCCATTCGTTGAGCTTCCGGTAGTCCTGCACTGGTCGGAGCTTTCCGTCTTTCTTTTTGACGAAGAAGAATGGGGCTGCGAACTGGCTTTTGGACTCGGTGATGTATCCCTTGTCGAGGTGTTCCTGGAGGAATGTTGCGAGTGCTTCCTGTTCTGGTTGGGTCAGGGCATATACTTTTCCTGGCATGTTCTCTGGGTGGCCTGGTTTTAGTTCGATGGCATGGTCCCATTCTCGTGGTGTTGGGAATCGCTTTGATTCTGCTTCGCTGAATACGAAGGAGTGTTGGTGGTATTCCTTTGGAATTGGTGGGGGCTGGGTCGCGTGTTTTTCGGCCAGCTTTGAGGCTAGCATTTGTCTGTCAGACGCTGTGGCGGTGTGGATCTTTGTCGTTGTCCGTCCTGGCTTTAATGACTACGGGTAGTTGTTCGTAGGCAATCCATCCTTTTGCCCAGTCGATGACTGGTTGGACCGCGGTGAACCATGGGTAGCCTAGGATTACTTTCTGCTCGCCTAGGTTGGTGAGGAAGAAGCGCATCATGCGCGTTTGGTCGCCCGTTTGTACGCCTAGGTCAGTGTAGTGGGTGATTTGGCCGTGGCGGTTCTGCATTCCGTCCACATTGAATACCTTGCGGGGTTCTGCCAGTTCTTCGATTGGCAGCTTGAGTTCCCTTGCATAGGTGGGGTTAATGAAGTTCTCCGTAGCGCCGGAGTCTAGTAGTGCTGAGGTTTCGGCCCTCTTAAACAAGGAGTTTAGGTATACGCAAATTGTCATTGACCGACGGTTCGATAGATACACGCTCCTTGTACTTAATGCCCTAACCAAGGCCGAGCTGGTTAGGTGTCCTGAAAACCCTCTTCCTCGGCTGCTACTATCCCTCCTCCGAAGTGTGCTGCTACTTGGTCTCATTGGTTGGTGGACATGGCCGCCAGTCTGGTGGCTATTTCGTCCACTGGATTCTTGTTAGTGGTCGTGGTGTCTGACATCCAGTCGACCAGTTGTGCCGTGGCTATGCGCAGTTTCTTCTTTCGGTTGGGGCAGTTATGCGCGAAATGTCCGACTTGGTTGCATTCGTAGCAGGCGCTGCGGGGGCCTCGGTCAGCGCCGCAGGAGTTTCTATCGGTCGGTTGGGTTTGGGCGACGTTCACCTGGTAGACGTTCCCTTGTTCGTCTTGCATTTGGACCGTCCTTCCTTGGGGGTTTCGGTTCCTCCAGTTGTTGTTTCGGTTAGCGCGTGCTCGGTCTGCATCGACGTCCATTGGGACGGGGGCGTTGTTCAAATGGCGGGGGGCGTTGGTGGAGTTGTACCCTCGGATGTTGGGGCAGTTGGGCTGCTGGTTGGTGGGGTTATGTTGTGCGAATCGATTCCAGCACGACGACGGCGGTCGGCTCGTGGTGTTTTTGTCCTGTTTGAACATCTCATAGATGAGGAGTTGGGACACCATGCTGTCGATTGCTCGTTGTTTGATTTCTCCATAGGTATTGACCTTGGGGGGTTTAACTATGTCATTGACAATGGATTTGGTCAGTCCTTTCAGGAAGTATCTGACGGTTGCGGGTGCCGTGAGCGGGTATTCGGCCTTTCGGGCAACTCTTTCGAAGTCTTGGATGTATTGGTCAACGTCGGGCCATTTCATCTTCATATTTTCTATTTGAAGACACGCTCGTTCTTCGGCTTGTGTGTCCTGGAATTGGTTCCGGAACTCGTTTAGGAAGTGTACCCAGACGTCGGGGACGTCTTCAAGGAGTGGGTCCAGTCGGTCTACCCAGTCTCCTTGGTTGAGGGCCCATTCGTCCACTGTCGGGCCTTTGATGAATGTCAGTGCTATCACTACGCGGCGGATCCAGGACTGGAGGCCGGGGACTGTGGCGTTTACGCAGAAGTAATGTCGCAGTTCGTTTATGAATTGGTCTGCCTTTGCTTGGTCTCCGTCAAACTCCGTGGGGGCGCTCCCCATGAGGCGGGCGTCTTGATTTGCCGGGGGCATGGGTGGTGCCGCTGGAGGGTTGGGGACTCCGGGGTTTCCTCCCGGGTTGCCTCCTCCTCCGGGGTTGCCTCCCCCTCCTCCGGGGTTGCTTCCTCCTCCGGGGTTGCCTCCTCCGCCTCCGGGGTTGTTGCTTGGTTGTTGCTTCATTGCCGTGTCTAACTTCTTCTGCACGGAGGCCGCTATCTTAGGTTTAGTGGTTGTAGTGGCGGTAGTGGTTGCTGTAGTGGTTGCCATGGTGTGCTCGTGTATTAGCAAGGCGAATGGTCGAGTATCGATGAGTGGGGAGTTTCTGATAATGGTGTTGGTGTGATCCTCTGTGGGTTCTTCGTCTGTGGTAGGTGAGTTAGGTTGTTGGTCTGTGGAGACGGGGGATGGGGGTCGGGTGTTGTCCTCTGT
The DNA here is from genome assembly GCA_015178965.1 of Russula ochroleuca. NCBI lineage: Eukaryota > Fungi > Basidiomycota > Agaricomycetes > Russulales > Russulaceae > Russula > Russula ochroleuca. Next base: position 55,814 of record WHVB01000056.1, on the reverse strand, counting down.
GTCGTCGTCGGAATCAAGTGGGATGGGTAGGAATGTTCCTCCTTCGCGTCTGGGTCGATGTCTTTCTTGTGCGTTTAGCTCGTTGTGAGCCTCGATGTCGGGTCTTCTGGGTCCTCGCACTAGTTTGAATTTGTCTCCGTCTTCTTCGAGGTAGACTTGGGTGAGGAATCCTTTCTCGTTGTGTATCCAGACGTGGGTTCCGTCTATGCAGTCCTGTGCCTTCTTGGTTGTATCAGGATGGTATAGTACTGCTATCCCGTCGTATCCAGGGATGACTCCTTTGTCGATTCTATGCAGGTGTGCGTTCTTTGGTGGCTTGTCGTCGTCTCCAAAGTCCGTGAGGTATTCCTTGGGTGGGGCCTCCGTGATGATAAGAAAGTTGAGTCTAATGTCACCGCTGCTTACGCGACGATAACGAGTAGACTCGGGGTGTTGGTGACAAGGCTCTCAACGGCCGCCTTCTGGCTAGGAGTGGGGAATAGATGATATTGCCGTCGTAAGACGGACAGGAGACTCAACTTAGCGACTTAGGGTCACTAGAGAGTCGTACTTATAATACTACGGGGTACAGGGTACAGGGTACGGGGCACAGGGCACAGGAAACACGACGATACGGGGCTGCGAGTCACATACATAGGGCTGAGTCACCAGGCGACTCATGTAGTCCGTTCACATCAGGTGAGGCATACAGTCGTACATACTAATCGAGGCTTACCCCTCCCTCGGGCTCGTCCAACTCCATGGGGCTGTCTTCGCGGCTAACATCTCCGTCGATCGAGGGGGGGAAGTCCCAGGGTCGAGGGGACGGTAACAGTAGCACTCTGTAGGAGTGCTGCAACCAGTCTCAGACTGTAAAATTTGAGTTCACACATGAATTTATCAAAATACTTTATTTTCTAAATATTTTACAATCTATCTAAATGTACCCTACACAGGTGAGAGCGAGTGAGGGGGCAGTTGTGAACACAACAAATGCAAGGGGCTGGTCGTGAACGCGAACACGAGGGACTGCAAACACGAACACGAACACGAGGGACTGCGAACACGAACACGAACGTGAGGGACTGCGAACGCAAACACGAATGCGAGGGACTGCGAACACGAACACGAACACAAGGGACTGCAAATGCAAACATGAACGTGAGGGACTGCAAACACAAACACAAACACGAGGGACTGCAAACACAAACACAAATGCGAGGGACTGCAAACACAAACACGAATGCAAGGGACTGTGAATGTGAACACGAACATGAGGCTGCAAACACAAACACGAGGGATTGCAAACACGAACATGAACATGAGGCCGCAAACACGAACACGAGGCCACGAACGCGAATGCGAGGCCACGAATGCAAACACAAGGGATGGCAAATACAAACACAAATGTGAGGCCACAAATGCAAACACAAATGCAAAGCCACAAATGCAAGGCCACAAACGTGAACACGAGGGACCGTGAACATGAATGCGAGGGACCATGAATGCGAATGCGAAGGACCGTGAACACAAATGCAAGGGACTGTGAACACAAATGCAAAGGACCCCAAACACAAACACGAGGGACCATGAATGCAACACGTCATGGATGCCCGACGTGGGCGTGGGTGTTGAGGGCCAGCACAGGGCGAGAGCGAGGATGAGAGCGAGGCCATCAGTGAGGGCATGCCAGCTGGAGTGCCAATCACATACCTGACAAGTAGCCCTCGGCACAGGTGAAGGCAAGGGTTTTGCGGGCCAGCATGACACGGGCACAGTCGTGAACATGAAGGCGAGGGGGCCGGTCATGCGCAATCACGAGAGGGGTCACAATGGGGGGGTCGTGAACGTGGGACTGCGGAAGGGGGCCAGCCATAAATGCAAACAGTGGAGGGGGGAGAGAGGTGGTCATGTTTGCGAACGCAGCCGTGAATGCGAACATGAGCGAGCAAGGGAGGGGAGGAAGGAGAACACACCACCATGAATGCGAACACAAACGCGACACGTGAGGGGGAAAGAGAGGGAGGGGAGGGTGTAAGAAGGGCCACAAATGCGAACGCGACACGCAAGAGAGAGGGAAGAGAGAGGGGGAGGGAGAAGGGCACAAGGCCATGAATTGAGCACGACACTGACACGAATGCAAATGCAAGAGAGGGGTGTGAGTGGGGTGAGGGAGGGCACTGGTGGTGACACGGAGACTGGGGTTGACTTAGTCGTTTTTTCGAGACGCATCAGCCATGTGGCCTCGTAAATAGAGCCAAATGGTCCGTATGCGGCTCCAGTTTATATAAAGCCTCTGCCACTTGCTCAGAACCCTCCCTCATTTATAGTACAACACATTTACTGTACATTTAATTGTCTTGTAATATATTTGAGTCTCTTAGGTCTTTTGTATTAGTAATAGTATAAGTGTTGTATTAGAATTAGTTTTAATAAATAAAAAGATATTGTGTTTGACTTATAGAATTGTGTGAATCTGAATTTGATGACTCTTTATAATAATGTGACAGTGACTAATGATAGTCTGTTTGGTTATTTTACCGTAAAGTGGGACCCCAAAACTCCATTTATGTGACCTACTAACCTATGCTACGTAGCACTACATAGCACTACATAGCTACTACAGGGCCCTATAGAGCACTACTATAGTGGATAGTGACTACTATGAGCTCTCTGTAAAGGGGTACCTACCTACCAGGCTACCAGCTCCTACAGGTGCTATGTGGTGCTACATAGCAAATAAAATTTTTCCTGATGGTGTGCCGACACAGGGGGAGGGGCGCAGACACAGGTGCAGAGGTGGGGGCGTGATAAGCTCTGCCTCTGGTATGGAGAGAGGTGAGGTGTTTTACAGACCGACAGACTGGCTGGGATCACGTGACCCCATGACTCCTGGTGATTACGCCCCTGACTCATCTTCTGGACTGGATGACTGATGCTCCTTACTATATGATGACTCTGATTGGTTGACACGCACATCATGCTGACAATGTACGATATGGATGACTGAGATGATCTAGCACTTACAAACTGACTTAGCAATCGGTTTTAAAGACTGTTAGTCATACTAGGTTTGAACCTGTATATATAGGACTCTATACAGACAGTTGAGCCTTAAGCTCGACTTTGCTTTGCAATCGCAGCCTCTTGTTCACTCCTGTTCACTGTGCAGTCCCTCTCCTCTCTTCCATATACATTCTAAGGTCCTTAAAGGTGGACCTTGCCTTCGAAGCCTAGTGATTGTGCTATAACAATCAACGTGCCTCTCAGGAGTCAGATTGCATGCCTTGGTATGCCTTGGACTGCACACCTTCCTAATTCATCAGGTGTGCACAAAGCCCCGCTGCGGGCTTAACACAAGTCGAGCTTCTCTTAAGCCAAACTGGCTGACATCTTACTCGACCTTGGAAGGAAACAGAAGCTCTCAAAGAGCCCTGATATCAGATTTCGGAATAGAACTTCCGACGACCTCCCTGCAGAAATACAAGGGAAAGCCTTCTGGCTAGAATCACAAACTGAAGGACGATCGGCATATCACCTCAGAGACAGGCTATACACATACCCCGTGGAATACATCAACGGAGCCTGGTACAAAATCAGCTGGACCATTGACAAGTGCTACGAAGTTAGCAGAGAAGACAAAATCAAGGATTCCCAAGAATGGGGACTAGGAACCAAGAACCAACCATTCTTGCTCGCACCAGATCTCGAATGAATCCACACAGAAGTTACCCAAGGGAGCAACGAAACCCCTGAAGTAGAAATCGCTTCACCAACATCCGATCCAGACATCCCCACCACAGACCAAGCTAACGCACCAGTCATCGAACAACTCACACAAGCAATGGCACAAGCAGCAATCACGGTGGCTCACATACAACCTGCACCAGTAGCAGGATGTTAAGCCCGCAGCAGGGCTTCGTGCACACTTGTCAGTTTAGGAAAGTGTGCGGTCTGAAGCGTGCCGGGGCACGTGTTTCAGACTCCTGAGATGCACGTTGATTGGTATAGCCCAATCACTAAGCTTCGAGGGCAAGGTCCGCCTTTAAGGACCTTAAAGTGTAGATGGAAGAGTAGAGAAGAGGGCCGCGCAATGAGCAGGAGTAGACAAGAAGCTGCAATTGTAGCAAAGTCGAGCTTAAGGCTCAACTGTTCGTACTCAGTCCTATATATACAGGTTCGAATCGTGTATGACTAATAGTCTTTACAACCGATTGGTAAGTCGGTTTGTCAGTCCATCAGTCAGGCTCAGTCAGCATATAGTACAAGGGTCAGTCAGCAACATGTATCAGTCAGCAGTACAGTAAGGAGTCTCAGTCAGCCAGTCCGAGTGGAGAGCCACGCGTGTATCGTACAGGAGTCATGGGATCACGTGATCTCAGCCAGTCTGTCGGTCCGTAAAACACCTCACCTCTCTCCGTACTAGAGATGGAGCTTATCACCACCCTCCCCTCAAAGTAGCGCTTCCACGCGCTAGTCAGATCCCTCGTTATCTCCAGGGACGTAATCATAATCGGGGGAAGGGGATCGAGGGGCATAGGAAGGGCCCGCATTCTCGAACTCTTCGAGGACAACTTGGGTGATCGCCTGGCGCATGGCAATTCCTGCACTACTGAGTTCCCCTTTGCAGAGGTCATCGCATCCCGCATTGTTGTGGTCGTATTCTATCTCGTGTTCCTCTAAGGTGAGGTAGCGGGCATGGCGTTGGCAGGTGAGGTAGTGGCCGTTAGCATGGCGGCAGCGACCTCCATAGGGACAGGTATCCGGCATCTGATTCCGGAAGAAGCGATGGTGGCGGGGAACTCGGCACCATCCGGATGCCGAGATCGAGCAGAGATGGTGGGGTGTTTCGCATTGGGTGGAGAGGTGGTCGTACCACGGGCAATAAGAGCAGCGCTTGCACTCCTCGAATTCCTCTTGGGCCAGGGCGTCGTCTGTGGCGTTCTCGCTGTTCCAGGAGACTCTGCTGCTCGCCCCTCCTCTTAATCAGGAGTCGGGTCGTGTGACAATGTTGGTGTGGTAGGGTGCAGTATTTCGCCTGGTGCATCGATGTCGCCATGCCAGTTCGCCTCTCTCATCATCCTCCTCTATCAGCCCAAGGAGTCTGTCCCATGCGTTAGCTCGGATGAGTCTTTGGCGGACTGCCTTGGTTCGGCCGACATGGGTGAGTTGGTGGATGCCGAACTCGGCCCTCCTCTTCTGCACATAGGCCTCTAGGGCCTGGATCTCCTTAAGACAGAGGGCCAACTTGCGCTTGTCGGCCTCGAGATTTCGAAGGCGAATGATGTCCGCCTTTACCCCGTAGTCTCCCAGATCTTCAATTGCCCTTTCCATCGGGCCCCCGATTATTCTTTCTTCTGTCAGCAACGTGAAGTGTCTGTCGTCGCGGTAGTCGGCGGGTGCCGCCCAAGATGCTGGAGCTGCTTCCAAGGCCTCTGCATAGACAGGTCTTCCAGCTCCCATGGTTCTGTAGATGGTGGGTTCTCCGGTGATATTGTCAACGTGGAAGTGTATGAACCTCGCTTCCACCTTGACCCCTGGGTCTGCTTCGGTCGCCGGAATTTTGATGTGGGTGCGGTGGATCTCCGGCTGGAACCTCACCCAATCATCTCCTGGGTGTGTCTGTACGAGGTCGTCTATGTCGATTTCGAGGGTGTAGTGTGAGGGGAAGCTGTGCATGGACATGGCCGGGGAGGAGCTCGGTGTCGTGCTCGACACTGAGGACAATGGAGTGGCTGCGCGGTGGATCTCATTCGTCTCGGGGTCTAGTACTAGAGGGTGGTCAGCCTCTTCCTGTCGTTCTAGCATGAGTTGGGCTGCCGCCAGGCCACTCGGGGAGTAAAAGAGTCTGTCCCTCGCAAAGCTGCTAAGACCGCGGATGAGGTTTCGCGGGTCTTCTGGGTTGTCTTGGGGAAGCGTGCTGGTGCGTGGGGGAATAGGCAGTGGCTCGGGGCTGGGGACCCGGCTTGGTCTGTGTATGCTGTATAGTGAGGGCGAGAGGCGCAAGTACTCTTCAAGTCCGAAACTGGGGGGTGTATCTGTTGGTGGGGTGTACTCTGGTTCTTCTGGGAAAGCCGGTGGGGGCTCTGTGGTAGGGTGAAGCATCGCTTCTAGTACCGCTACTTCTTCTGTATCGACCGCTAACATAGCGTTGCGGGTGGCAGGGGAGGGAGAACTGTATTGTGAGGACATCAAGGATAGGTTGTCGAACTGTGAGCAGAGTGTAGTGATGTCGGGGAGTGGTGAAGACTCCATGGTCAATTCTTGGGGGTTTATAACCATTCTTCGAATGGCCTTGGGGTTCTTATCGTGGAATTCCTTCACCCTTGTGGAGGCGTTATCTAGATTCCGTTTTGGTTCCCAGGAATCATGTGCCTCGGAGAATCCCTTCCACCGGACAAGATATTGTAATGTCTTCGCCTTTCCTGTTCGCCTTGAGGCTAACACGTTGTCCACTTCCCACTCCTCGTGTCCCTCGATCAGGTCAGGAGGTGCCTCAGGGAAGTTAGGTCCATGTAATTCCGTCTCCTTGTATGGGTGGAGGACAGCCGCGTGGAATGCGTTGTGGATTTTCCACGCAGCTGGGAGGTCTAGTCTGTATGTTACGGCACTGAGTGCTTCCATCACTTTGAAGGGTCCAAAGCATTTGGCCCGTAATTTCATGGTAGGATGTGTTGTCCGTAGGTGGGTCCCTTCCAACCAGACCTTCTGATCCTCTCGGTATCTTTGAAAGTGTGGATTTTTCGTCCATAGCACTTGCGCCTTGCTGATTGCTTCTTGGGCGCTTTCCCTAGCGACGAGAAGTTGTGCCTTCTGTTCCTCGATTGCCAGCACATTCCTGACTCGTGTAGGTTGGTGAGTACGGGGGATGAACCCCATCCAGAGTTCGTATGGTGGTTTTTTGGTTGTAGACGAGGGCCAGGAGTTGATCATGTATTGGGCGACCTTAAGCCAGTCTGCCCAATTATCTTGTTGGTGGTTACAGAAGATTCTTAGTATGGTTTCCACCATTTGATTCGTTTGTTCTGACTGTCCGTTGGTTTGGGGATGGTACGTGGAACTCATGTTTTGTTTGATTTCCAATTGGGCACAGAGCTCTTTGAAGAACTGCGATGTGAACCGCGTGTCTCTGTCTGATATGATCTTTTTGGGAAGGCCTGTGTAGGGGAATGCATGGTCTCTGAAGAGCCTTGCGACTTCCTCGCTCCCCATATCTTCTCGGCATGGGATCAGAATTACGGCCCTCGTACAGTCATGATCGGTGATGGTGAGAATTGTATCACAGCCGCGTGATTCGGGTAATTTCGTGATGAAATCGACTGTGATGGTGGCAAAGGGTGTTGTGTCTTCACCAGGACCGATCGGCGTAATAGGGGGTACGTTTCGGTGTGTAATTGTTTTTACCGCCTGGCAGGTGGCGCATCCCTTGACATAGTCTTCCACGTCTTTATGGATAGTGGGCCACCAATAGTCCCGTTTCAGCACTAAGTAGGTTTTCCAGACTCCGGGGTGTCCCGATGTCAGAGTACTGTGGTATTCCTGGAGGAATGTGCGTCGGAGTTGTGTGTCTTCAGGGACCACTAAAGATCCTGCTTTCCACCAGACCTTCCATTCATCTTGATAGATGCCGTGTCTTCTTTTCCAGTCTTGGCATAGTTTGTCATACTTCCTTTGCAATTGGTGGACTTGTTGTTCTAGAATGGAGATTTCTATTGCTCTAGCGAAGAGTTCGTTAGGAAGGGCTGTGGTCTCTTCGTTGTCCGCTGATCCGTCGTCATGGTCTGGACGTCGGGATAGGGGATCTGCTTGGTTTCGCTTGCCAGGGAGATGGACTAATTCGAAGTCGAAGTCAGCCAAGAACGCAATGTATCGAGCCATGCGTCGGTTCAACTTTTGTGGGTGCCGGTAGTAGCGGAGGTTGTCGTGATCCGTGTAGATGATCAATTTGTGGGGCGATCCCATCACTAGGTGTTGCACGCATTTCAGGCCTTCTATGATGGCCAGGAATTCTCTGTCTCCGATGGAGTAGTTTCTTTCCGCAGCGTTTAGTGCCTTTGAGTGGTATGCTACCGCTCTTCGTTTGTGGTTGTCATCTCTTTGGTAGAGGATACTTCCGAGTGCGAAGGCAGAGGCATCAACTTCGAGTTCATACTGTTTGGCGGGGTTTGGATGCCAGAGGACTGGTTCAGTGGTAACTCGTGTGATGAGTTCATTCAGCGCATCTGTGCATCTTTCAGTCCAGATAAAGGGGGTTCCCTTCTTGGTGAGGTCGTGTAGCGGTCGGGCTATTGCTGCAAACCCTTGGATAAAAGGTCGCTGATAGCCGAGCACCCCTAGGGTCTTTCTGACTTCTTCTACCGACTTGAGAGTTCTGGGCCATTCTGATATCCCCTTTACTTTAGCAGGGTCGATATGTACTCGTCCTCCTCCTACGAGCCATCCGAGGATTTCCATTTCGTCCTTTTCGAATTGACATTTCTTTGGTTTTAGGAAGTAGGAGCACTCTTCCATTTTGTCTAGAAAGTCGTGGACGATCTGTTTGTGTAGTTGGCGGCCTTCCTCGTCGTTGGCCGTGGCCACCCACCAATCGTCCATATAGTTTCCCAGGTTTTCGGGGTATTTCTGGAGTAGGGGGCAGAAATCTCGATGCATGGTTCGTTGGAAGAAGGGGGGTGCATTCGTGAGCCCGAAGTACATGACTCGGGGAACATAGGTGCCTTGGGGGGTCTTAAACGCTGCCTTGGTTTGGTCCTCTTCAGCAATGCGTATGTTGTTATATCCCCAACGAATGTCGAACTTGGAGAAGAGTAGTTTACCATGCAGTCTCTCCAGCGCGGATTGTATGTTGGGCAGAGGATTATTATCTCGGATCGTGTATTTGTTCAGTTGTCTGTAGTCCATGATGATTCGTTTCTCTGAGCTGTCTTTCTTGTTGATGAAGTAGACTGGTGCCGTGTAGGGTGATGGTCCTTCGTAAATTCGTCCTAGTTCTTCTTCCTCGAGAATCCAGTTTTGTAGGAGTTCTTGTTCGTCCTTGGATAGGGGGTACACCTTGCAATTTAACTCTTTTGGTGCGTCTGGAGTTAGTTTGATAGTCATGTCTTCCGATCTTGCAGGGGGGAAGCGTCGTGCTTCTTCTTCAGAGAATACCTTTTGGTGTCTTCGGTATTCCTTGGGAATGGTGTCCATGGTAAGGTGGATTTTGTCTTTATCTGCCTTTTGGGCCCATTCTTGTGTGATATTGGTTCGTTGCACATAGATTGCTTCGTCCTCGGCAGGTTTTCCCAGTTGTTTGATCGCTTCCCTTTGCATGAAGAAGATGTGTTTGGCGCTGAACATGTATCTGCTGCTTTGGAGTTGTACTGGTTCTCCAGAGACCTTTCCTGTTTTCCAGTTGATTTTTGGGTTAAAGTCGTATAGGAAGGGGTACCCCAGGATGATGCGATCTTTTCCTAGGCTTGTGATATAGAACCGTTGGAGCATATGTTTTTCTCCTTTGACAATGCAGAGCCAGCAGTAGTGGGTGATCTTTCCTTGCTTGTTTTCTGTGCCATCGACATTGTGGACGGTAACTGGTCTGGCCAATTCCTTGTGTCCTATCCAAAGTCGTTTCCAGGTGTCTTCATCGATGAAATTGTCGGTAGCACCGCTATCTATGAGAGCGGATTCATCGGCCTTGGATTGCGAGGTGTGAAAAGAAACATTCATATTCAGGGTCGATAGTTTCCTAATGTACATTGTATCTTGCAATCCAGTTGCTCTAAGCCAGACCATCGGCTTTGAGCTCCTTAAAAATCCGCCTTTGCCGATAATTCCTCGTAGAGGTTTTCTCAGTCTTCGATAGTCATTCCTCGAATATATTGGAGGACGTCCTTTTTGGTGTAGGAAGGGGGTGCAGTGGTTGAGGTTTCAGCTTCGCTCAGCTGTTCCTCTTCCTTGTCTTCATTGATTACCGCAGCTCGGACCTTGGGCTTTTCTTTGGTGTATTGCCCTTGGGAGCTGCGGGGTCGGTCTGGGGTTTTTCCTTTACCCTTGTCGGGGCAGGCTCTGGACATATGTCCCAATTTGCAGCAGCGGAAACACCTTCCTTCCTTCATTAGTTTGGTGCGTTCTTCATCCGTTAGTTTTCCAGTGGTACGGATGGCATCAATGTCCATTGCATTGGGATCCTTCTGTCGTTTTGGCGGAGAGGGTTTTTGGTAGCTGCGCATCCTGTTGGCTCTGGTTGAGATATGGCCAGGTCCTCCTTTGGGTCCGATGTTGTCGTTAAGATCCTGCCACCTTTGGACTGTCTTCCGAGTCGCATCATACCATTCTTCTATGGTTGCTGGTAGGGTTTCTCGTTGGCGGATAACGCGATGGAGTCCGACCGGCAGAATGTCTTGGAACAGTTTAATTGTTCCTTCTGCGTCTGGTCCCCACCCCGCTTCCCTGATGAGACGTTTGAAGAGTGTGATGGAGGAGTCGACTTTGTCCACGTCCAGTTCCATTTTTGTGAGACGGGAGTATGTGTCTTGTTTTTTGGTGGAATCGGTAAAGGCATCTCTGAATGCTCTCGCGAACCATTCCCAGAGGGCTGGATCATTCTCTGCGTGTGTCGGGGGATCTCCTGTGGTTGGGTTTCCTTCTACCTTGATGGACAGTTGGTCCGCCATATCGTACGCCCAATCATCGACCAATGGTCCTTTGATAAAGGTGATGGCATAAGCCACTTGTTCTGCCTTGTTTGTAAAGGTGGAGTTGTGTCGGTTAAGGAAGCGATATGCTCCGAATTGTTGCATGAAGCGTTCGGCGTCTTTCCTGTCTCCTTGGAAGATTTGGGGAATCATTCCTTTGAGGGCTTCACTGCGGGGTGGTGCGGCTGCTGCCTGTCCGGCTGCTGCTTGTCCAGCTGCTGGTTGGCCTCCGCTGCCGCCTCCTCCACCGCTGCCTCCTCTGCCGCCGCCTGGTTGTCCTCTGGCAGGTGGTTGTCCTCCGGCTGGTGGTTGTTGGGGTTGTCCTCCTCCTGCTGGTTGTCCTCCAGCTGGTTGTGGAGCCTGTGCTGGTCCGGCTACTTGTGCCGGTTGTACGTGAGCTACGGCGATTGCTGCCATTGCTTTTGTGAGCTGTTCGATGACCGGTGCGTGAGCTTGGTCTGTAGTAGGGATATCTGGATCTGATATTGATGGAGTGGTTTCTCCTTCAGGGGTGTCGTCGCTTCCTTGTGTGATTTCTGTGTGGACTCGTTCGAGATCTGGGGCTAGTAGGAATGGTCGGTTTTTGGTTCCTAGTCCTGCTGTTTGAAGGTCTTTGATCTCGTCTTCTCGGCTAACTTCGTAGCACTGATCGATGGTCCAACTGATTCTGTACCAGGTCCTGTTGATATATTCCACAGGGTATGTGTATAACCCGTCTCTGAGGTGATATGCTGATCGTCCCTCAGTTCGTGATTCTAGCCAGAAGGCTTTCCCTTGTATTTCTAAAGGGAGGTCATCGGTGGTTCTATTTCTGAACCTGATGTCGGGGCTCTTGGAGAGCTTTTGTTTCCTTCTGAGGTCGAGTAGTACGTCAGCCAGGTTGGCTTAGGAGAAGCTCGACTTGTGTTAAGCCCGCAGCGGGGCTTTGTGCACACTTGTCGGTTTAGGAAAGTGTGCGGTCCGAAGCGTGCCGGGGCACGTGTTTCAGACTCCTGAGATGTGCGTTGATTGGTATAGCCCAATCACTAAGCTTCGAGGGCAAGGTCCGCCTTTAAGGACCTTAAAGTGTAGATGGAAGAGTAGAGAAGAGGGCCGCGCAATGAGCAGGAGTAGACAAGAAGCTGCAATTGTAGCAAAGTCGAGCTTAAGGCTCAACTGTTCGTACTCAGTCCTATATATACAGGTTCGAATCGTGTATGACTAATAGTCTTTACAACCGATTGGTAAGTCGGTTTGTCAGTCCATCAGTCAGGCTCAGTCAGCATATAGTACAAGGGTCAGTCAGCAACATGTATCAGTCAGCGGTACAGTAAGGAGTCTCAGTCAGCCAGTCCGAGTGGAGAGCCATGCATGTATCGTACAGGAGTCATGGGATCACGTGATCTCAGCCAGTCTGTCGGTCCGTAAAACACCTCACCTCTCTCCGTACTAGAGATGGAGCTTATCACAGGACCAGCACAACCACAGCAACCTCCCGCCGGGGCACAACCTGGCGGTGGAGGAGGAGGTGGTGGACAACCACAACAACCTCCCGCCGGAGGACAACCCGGTGGAGGAGGAGGTGGAGGAGGCAGTGGAGGCAGCGGAGGTGGCGGAGGCCAACCAGCAGCAGGACAACAAGCTGCAGGACAAGCAGCAGCTGCGCCACCTCGTGCAGAACCTCTCAAAGGAATGATTCCCCAAATCTTCGAAGGAAATAAAAAGGACACCGAACAATTCATGCAACAGTTCGGAGCCTACCAATTTCTTAATCGACACAATTCCACTTCACAAACAAAGCAGAAATGGTGGCATATGCCCTCACCTTTATTAAAGGCCTGCAAGTCAACGACTGGGCCTACAATATGGCAGACCAATTATCCATCAAAGTGGAAGGAAACCCGATTACGGGAGACCCCCCAACACATGCCAAAGGAGACCAAGCCCTCTGGGACTGGTTTGCACGATCCTTCAGAGATGCCTTCACAGACTCAACCAGGAAACAAGACGTGTACTCCTGCCTCACCAAAATGGAACTAAACATGGACAATGTCGATACGTCCATCACCCTCTTCAAGCGCCTTATCAGAGAAGCGGGATGGGGACCCGATGCAGAAGGAACAATCAAATTATTCCAAGATATCCTACCTGTCGGACTCCACCACACCATATGCCAACGAGAGACGCTACCCGCCACCCTCGATGAATGGTATGAAGCCATCAGAAAAACAGTCCAAAGGTGGCAGGACCTTAACGACAATCTGGGACCTAAAGGAGGACCTGGACATATCTCCACCAGAGCCAACAGAATGCGTGGATACCAAAAGGCACCCCCTCCAAAGAAACATAAAGACCCTGATGCCATGGAAGTTGACGCCATATGCACAACTGGAAAGCTATCAGACAAGGAACGAACCCGCCTCATGAAAGAAGGAAGGTGCTTCTGCTGCCGCAAACTGGGACACATGTCATGAACCTGCCCCGAAAAGGGCAAAGACAAAGGGAAAACCCCCGAACGACCCCACAGCTCCCAAGGACAGTATGTCAAAGACAAACCAAAAGTCCGTGTGGCGGTAATCAATGAAGACGAAGAAGAAGGGGAACAACTTAGCAAAACAGAAACCTCTGTCACAGCCCCACCTTCGTACACAAAAAAGGACATCCTCCATTACATCAGGGGAATGAAGGTTGAAGACTGCAAAACGCTCTATGAAGAGATGTCAGCCCAAGCAGATTTTTAGGTAGCTCAAAGCCGACAGCCTGGCTTAGAGCGGTGGGATTGCAAGATATGATGTACATTAGAAAACTCTCAACTCTGAATATGAAAGTTTCTTTTTGCACTTCGCAATCCAAGGCCAACAAATCAGCTCTCATTGACAGTGGAGCAACAGACAACTTCATCAACAAAGAAACATGGAAATGACTAGGCATCGGAAGAAAGGAACTTGCTCGACCCGTCACAGTCCACAACATGGACGGAACCGAGAATAAACAAGGCAAAATCACACACTACTGTTGGCTATGCATCGTCAAAGGAGAAAGCCACATGCTCCAACGATTCTATATCACAGCATTAGGAAAAGACTGCATTATCCTGGGCTACCCCTTCCTCTATAACTTCAATCCAAAAATCAACTGGAAAACAGGAAAGGTTCTAGGAGAACCCGTACAACTCCAAAGTAGTCGCTACATGCATGTCGCTAAGCATATCTTCTTCATGCAACGAGAAGCAGTCAAAAAGGTCGGAAAGCCCAAGGAAGGGGAAGCCATCTACGTGCAACATACCAACATTGTGCAGGAATGGGCCCAAAAAGTGGACCAAAATAAAGTCCATCTTACCCTCGAAACTATCCCCAAAGAATACCGAAGACATCAGAAGGTATTCTCAGAAGAAGAAGAAGCACACCGCTTCCCACCTGCACGATCCAAAGATATGACAATCACACTAACTCATGACACACCAAGGGAGTTAAACTGCAAGGTGTACCCCTTGTCAAAAGATGAGCACGAACTCCTCCAGAAGTGGATCCCAGAAGAGGAAGAGCTGGGGTGCATGTTAAGCCCGCAGCAGGGCTTCGTGCACACTTAACGGTTCAGGAAGGTGTGCGGTCCGAGGTGTGCCGGAGCACGTGTTCAGACTCCTGAGATGCGCGTTGATTGGTATAGCCCAATCACTAAGCTTCGAAGGCAAAGGTCCGCCTTTAAGGACCTTTGAAGTGTAGATAGAAGAGTAGAGAAGGGCCGCGCAGTAAACAGGAGTGTATAAGAGGCTGCGATTGCAAAGCAAAGTCGAGCTTAAGGCTCAACTGTTTGTACAGAGTCGTATATATACAGGATTGAACCTAGTATGACTAATAGTCTTAGAACCGGTTGCTAAGCTGGTTTGTAAGTGATCAGTCATCTAACCTATCGTACAGTAAGCATGATGCGCTTATCAGTCAGCCAAACCCGAGTCATCAGTCAGCAGTACAGTAAGAGTCTCAGTCATCCAGTCTGAACGATGAACCGCGTGCGTATCGTATAGGAGTCAGGGGATCTCGTGATCTCAGCCAGTCCGTCGGTCTGTAAAACACCTCACCTCTCTCCATGCTAGAGATGGAGCTTATCAGTGCATCTATGAAGGTCCCTCCCCATATACTGCACTTGTCTACTTCATCAACAAAAAAGACAGCTCAGAAAAGCAAATCATCATGGACTACCGCCAATTAAACAAACATACCGTATGCGACAACAATCCATTGCCCAACATCCAGTCGGCACTCAAATGATTACATGGCAAACTACTCTTCTCGAAGTTTGACATCTGCTGGGGGTATAACAACATACACATTGCCGAAGAAGACCAACAAAAGGCAGTGTTTAAAACCCCACAAGGCACCTATGTTCCCCGAGTCATATATTTCGGCCTCACCAACGCCCCACCATTCTTCCAATGCACAATGCATAGGGACTTCTGCCCCTTACTCCAAAAATACCCAGAGAACCTAGGGAATTATATGGATGATTGGTGGATTGCCACGGCAAATGATGAGGAAGGACGCCAACTGCACAAACAAATCGTCCACAATTTCCCCGATAAAATGGAAGAATGTTCTTACTTCCTAAAACCGAAGAAGTGCCAATTCGAAAAGGACGAAATGGAAATCCTTGGGTGGCTAGTAGGCGGTGGTTAAGTATGCATCGACCCGGCCAAGGTCAAAGGCATATCAGAATGGCCCAGAACCCTTAAATCAGTAGAGGAAGTCAGAAAGACACTAGGTGTACTAGGCTATCAATGTCCTTTCATCCAAGGCTTTGCATCAATTGCACGACCCCTGCACAACCTCACAAAGAAAGGGACCCAGTTCATCTGGACCCAAAAATGCACAGACGCTCTGAACGAACTAATCGAACGAGTCACAACCGAACCTGTCCTCTGGCATCCTGACCTGTCACCGGTGTAGGGTGCGACACTTAGACTCCTGAGTGTACTGTTTGTTTGTATGAGATAGAGGGGGAGACCGTGATGCGTTCACTCCGTTCAATGGGAATAGCAAGCAATAGATTGAGACGAGGAGACTCGACTTAGAGTCTTAGAGACCTAAGATGAGTCCTACTTATACAAGTACACCTACAAGGCCTAGAATGAGTCACCAACTGCTAGAGGTACGGGGATGATGTCAGGGCATGTCATCCTACTACAACAATACTAGGATTGACGTCATAAAGATGTCATCCTTACTATGATGCCTGTGATTAGTCCGTACACGAGGGGAGGGTCGAGACAATGAGATCACAAACGCGTCAGAGATACTATGAGTCATGGGGGGTAGGTAGTGTCCAGAATGTGCTACAGGAAGGGGTTGGGTCGAGACATACAATCACAGGGTCCTCCGTCATGCCGCAGCTCCGGGTTCAACTCCTGGCAGAAGCGGTAACTCACCTTGGGCTGGTTCCCCTTGTACTTATGCTCACCCCTGACCTCCAACATGGCCGGTGTAGCTGCCGGCAGTAACATCACCCTCCGTTCAGCCATGGAGCCGACCTCGGCTACACTTCGACTTACGCTGGGGGATGGGAATGGGGCAGCTCCAGCCATCGTCGCTGTTGCTGTCAGTTCTGAAGGGGGCGCCAGAGTCGTGGTTGGAAAGGGAGCGGAAGTGGTTAAGCCTGGAGGGGGCCTGGGCGTGTTCAAGGCGGTGACGGACATACTCCTGGTCCTCATAGGCGGCCTGGATGTTAGCAGTGATGTGGTCCTTCTCCCTGTAGAGCTCGGTGAGTGTCTTGCTCTTTTCAGCGTAGCAGTGGATGTCGGCGGCCAATCCCCAGTCCCCCAGGTTGATGGCAGATTCAATGATCGACTCGGTGTGGGGGGACTGGCTGTGGAGGAGGTCGAGGAACCAAGGGGGGAGTGCGGCGAGAGAGTGACTGTCAGAGTGGCGAGGGGCGGTGTAGATGGGGCACAGGTGTTCTTCGTCTTGGTCGGGGGTCCCCATGGTTCTGATGACATGGGTTGGGTCGCCGGGGCATCTTCGGAGGAAGGGGGCCATGAGAAGGCGTCCTCCTCTGCCTGGGATGGTAAAATAGGGGGTGATGTCGTCGTTGGGGATGTAGCCATAGGGGGGGTCGGAGGCTGGAGCGGGGCGGCGTGCTTCTCGTTCGAGATTGGCGACTGCTTCCTCGTACAACTCGGTCTGGTGGGCGAAGTCCTTCCTGTTCCGGTGGGCGGTGTTGGCGAGGGTGACCACAATCTCGAAGACCTGAGTTGTCGAGATGTGGGGGTTGGAGAGGGCAGAGAGGGTGGTGTGTGGCGAGAGGACATTGGGAAGTGGCTGGTGAACGGGTTCCGTGATGAGGTACGGTTCCGGGGCATTGGCAGAATCTTTGCTGGTATCAGGTTCCGGGGCGTTGATGTCGAAGTCCTGGTCTTCAACAATGACCACGTTGTCCGGAAGAGCTGTGAGCGTGGGGAGTTGCTGGGCCGCGATTTGGTCCACAATTTCATCTGAGATGAGGGCATCCTGGATTTGGAGCTCTTGAAGGGCTTCCCTAGCTCCCGGGGCAAGATCTGGTTTTTCGAGGAGGGTTTGTCAGGCTTGGGCGAGGGAGACAATGGAGCTATTGATGGGGGTATCGGACATTGCTGAGTGGGGAGGAGAGTGGTGCGGATGGCTGTCTTTCGTCGCTTCTGGGGGTTTTTATGTGTCTGAGGATTGCCCAAAGGATTCCTTCGATGGTATGCTGCGATGAGCCTCGGGGCATAGACTTGTCCTGCCGGTTCCCATGAGTTGTCTGCATCAGGGTACCCTTTCCAGTGGATGAGGTATTGGAGGTCGTGTTTCTTCCCGTGATATTGGTGATTAATGACATTCTCGACCTTGTATTCCTTTTCTCCCGCGATAAGGTCAGGCAGTGGCCTCGTGTAGTTTGGTCCGTGCATTGTGTTTTCACGATAAGGGGTCAGCAGGGAGGCGTGGAAGACGTCATGGATGGTCCAGGCCATGGGGAGTTGGAGTTTGTATGCGACTGGTGACACTTGTTTCGTGATGGTGAACAGTCCATGACGTTTAGGGGCTAATTTTGGCGCTTGATAAGGAAGGGCTAGATGTTTTGCCTCTAGCCAGACTTGGTCTCCAACCTGATATTGTTCAATCGGTGCTCTCTGGGCGGCTTAGGCCAGTGCAGTTCTCGCTTGTTCCCTTCGTTTGCTTATCTCTTCCCCCCATTCTTCGACCTTTTGATTGGTTGATAGCGGTGTGGGTCCTGGCGTTGTCTCGGGGAGGTAGCTGATCAGTGCTTGGATTGGAGCGATTCTGATGGTGGCATTGATCCGAGTGTTGTGCACGAGGGAGGCAATTGGGAGCCAGTTGCTCCAGTCATCTTGTTGGGCTGTTGTGACGAATCGGAGGTACTGTTCTACCCACTGATTCTTCCTCTCTGATAATCCGTCGGTTTGTGGGTGGTAGGCTGTCGATATGTTCTGCTTGGTTTTCAGTCTTTGGCATAAGGCAGTGGCGAAGTGCAAGGTGAATCGAGGGTCTCGGTCCGTGATTATCTTTTTGGGGATTCCAAACCACTGATAGACGTTGTGGAGGTATAGCTCGGCGATACCTTCGCCTGTGATCGTGGTTGCGCAGGGGAGGAAGAGGGCTGCTCTCGTGCATCCATGGTCAACGATGGTTAGTATGGCATTGTAGGGGCCATTCTTAGGGAGTTGGGTGATCAGATCCATCGCTACTTCTTCGAATGGGTTCGCTTTCGGGTGAGGGGCGATACGATACAGTGGGGTGTTCCTCCGGTGGGTTAGGTTTTTATTTTGTTGGCAGGGGGCACATCCTTTCATGTATTCTTCGATCCAGGCATTCATGTTTGGCCACCAGTATTGTCTTTTGATTGCTTGGATTGTTTCATCTCTCCCTGGGTGTCCTGCTGTTGGGGCGTCGTGGAAGTGGTCCATAAGGTCTTTACACATTTCCGGGTTGTCGGGGACTACTGGGGTGGTGTTTTTGAGCCATTGGGGGTCCGCTAGGGATGTTGGTTGTGGGCAATAGGTGAGTTTGTATTTCTTTGTCCACGCCTTTGTGCCTGTGCGATTTTGCTTTCGAGAGCTTCATTGGCCAGGTTGGCGTCTTTGCTGGTTTGGAGCCTGATGAACATTTCTTCAGGGAGGAGCGTGAGGTCGTTGTTGTCACTTTCGCCTTTGTCTTCGACTGGGGGATGGGAGAGCATGTCGGCTGCTGTGTGTAGTTTGCCTGGTATGTGTTGGATTACCAGGTTGTATTCCTGAAGTTCTCCGAACCATCGGGCTACTCTCCTGTTCACCTTCTTGGGTGTTTTCCAGTGGTTTAAGTTGGTGTGGTCCATCAGTACCGTGACTGGGGTTTCTGTGGCGGCTAGGTGAGGTCTCCAGTGGTGCAGGGCTTTCATGACCGCCAGTAGTTCTCTTTTGAAGATGTCGTAGTTTTGTTCTGTTGGGGTGAATGTTGCTGAGTAGTATGCGATTGGATGTCTCATGATTTTGTGTGTTCTTGGGTTTGTTTCTCCCTCCTGCGAGAGTATGGCTCCCATGCCGTAAGCTGAGGCATCCGTGGCCAGGAAGAAAGGTTTGGTGTAGTCTGGCTGTCTTAGGATCGGTCTGGCACACATCAATGTTTTGAGGGTTTTGAATGCTTTGATTTGTGGTTCTCTCCAGTGGAATGGGGTTGTTTTCTTCGTCAGTTCTATAAGGGGGCGTGCGATTCTTGAGTAGTTGGGGACAAAGTACCGGTAGAACCCTGTGAATCCTAAGAAGGCTCAGACATCTCTGACATTCTTGGGGGGTGGCCAGTCTGCAATCCCTTTTATCTTTGTTGGGTCCATCTGTACTGTCCCTGCACTTAGGATGACGCCGAGAAATTCCACTTTCTTTTGTTCGAATTGGCACTTCTCTGGTTTGAGGTAAAGGTTGTGGTGCTTTAGTTTGGTTAGTACTTGGTGGACCCACTTCCTGTGGATTTCTAGGTTGTTCGGGGTGTGGACCAAGATGTCATCCATGTAGATTGTGAGCCAGTCTTCCCTAAGTTCTTCGACGAAGATTGCATTCATCATGGTTTGGAAGGTGGCTGGGGAGTTGGTGAGGCCAAAGAACATCACTCTTAGCTCGAAGAGGCCTTCGTTGGTGATGAATGCTGCTTTCCATTGGTCCTGCTTCTTGATGCAGACATTGTTGTATCCCCATCGTATGTCAAACTTCGAGAACAGGGTGGCATCTTGGGCTCAGGCTATGAGTCCTGGGATGAGTGGTAGTGGGTATCGGTTATGGATAGTATGTTCGTTGAGGCGGCGGTAGTCTTGTACTGGTCAGAGTTTGCTATCTTTCTTTTTGATGAAGAAGAAGAGGGCGGCATAGGGACTCTTCGAGGGCACAGTGTATCCCTTTTGGAGGTGTTCTTCGATGAATTTTTTGAGAGCCTTCCTCTCTTCTTGGGTGAGGGCATAGATCTTTCCTGGTAGCGTCGGGGGGGCGTCCTTTTTGAGTTCTATCGTGTGGTCCCAGATCCTTGGCTCCGGGAAGTGTTGGGCCTTTTCCTTGCTAAATACTTGGGCATGCTGTTGGTATTCCGTTGGTAGGGAGACGTCCTTTGGAGTGTCGTGGTGTTCTGCCAGTTTTGACACCAGGGTCTGTCGTCTGTCCGCAGTGAGGGCAGCTATCACTAGTCTTCTGATGTGTTCGGAGGACGTTCCTTCCTCTGGCGACATGATGGGGGTGAATGTGATTGGGAGTTGGTCGTAGTCGATCCATCCTTTGGACCATGTGATCCTTGGCTCCATTCCTGAGAACCAGGGGTACCCGAGAATGAGGGGGTTTCCTCCCAAATGTGTGAGGAAGAATCTCATCGTCCTCATTCTCCCACCCGTTCTGATGGCGGTGTCTGTGTAGTGGGCGATTGGTCCTTGTCGATTCGGGGTTTTGTCTACATTGAAGGCTTCCCTTGGGGTTTTGAGTCGAACGAGGGGAAGGCAAAGGGCATATGCATGGTCAGTGTCTATGAAGTTCTCTGTGGCACCGCAGTCCACTAAGGCGACGGTTTCAGTCCTCTTTCCGGCAGAATTAACATATACTCAAACTGTCATTGATCATCGATTGGCGAGATATACATGTTCTGTGCTATTGGTCCTAATCCAGACTGTACGAATTAGGCCTCCTGAAAATCCTCTGCTCCGAACTTTGCCATGATTTCCTCCATCTCCTGTTGCGTCATTGATGCGATTTGGGCTTGGATGGCATCATATTTGGTGCTTGAGGTGGATTCGGTTAGGTTATCGCTGTATGAATCGTCCATGTCGATGAGGTTGGTGGTGGGGTGTCGCCTCTGCGGCCTTCCTCGGTTGTTGTGGTGGGGGCAGTTTCTGGCGAAGTGTCCCATCTCTTGGCAGTTGAAGCAGGGTCCCGGGGGGGGGTCTGGCACGTCCTTGTTGGTTCCTTGGCTGGTTTTGGGTTTCTATGTTATGCTCGGACTTTGTGTGGTGCTACGAAGTGCCCGGAAAGAAGAGAATTGGGTGATCTGCTGTTCTATGAACAGTGGGTCTCGAATTAACAAGAGTCTACTTCGTAGATCATATCTCGAAGTCTGCAAGGTATGTTATGCAAAAGCTAGTTGCCGCAACTAGTTCGTTATGAGATGAGAGTTTGAGGTCTCGATTTAACGCATATGGAAACACACAATGAAAGCGAGGGCTTTCGAGGGAATCTGGGGAGGGATTGTGGTTCTATACAAGAGATTGCATTCTCATACAAGAGACCAAGTCTGAGGCTACTTGGCCTGTATCTACGTCCTTATATACATGATTGGGGGCTGTGCATTGACTGTGCATTGCGTAGCAATGACTGTGCAATGCGTAGTACATTACTGCGGTAAACTACGGATTACTACAGAGCTACGGGACTGCATACTACGGACTGTGGAACTGTGCAATGATCTGGGGTTGCTTTGCAGCGCGAGAGAGAAGTGTGGGAAAGTGTACCTTCCTATTAGAGACAGGGGGTGGCTGAGGCTGGGACTCAGACACTTGCTGAAACGACTAAGTTGCAAGTCACGTGGAGACTGCACATGATATGTCATGTGAGGATACATGTGATGAGTGCATGTGATTAGGCATGTATATGACTTGGCGTCTAAAGAGTTGACTTAGAGGAAAAAGCGAATTGGGGTGTCTAAACAGGGCGCTTAGGCAACTCCGTAACATTACCCCCTTGTTAGCGTCTCAAACCCTAATGTAGGTTTTGATGTCATAACAAGTTAAACTTGTGGGTGTCGTGATGAATGTTACAATCACTTTATCTGGTGTGGGAACTTGTAGCCAGAAGGAGGAAGAAAAGTCACATGATGTAGCTTGTGATTTTTGTTTTCCTAAGTCAAGGCACGTGACAAGGTTGTCTTTGTCGCACTTTGATAATCAGATGTTGATGTGATCATCAAGGGTGATAGCAGCGATAAGATGTCTTCAGCAGTGATCTTATCTCTAAGCGGTAATCGGAGATGCTAGACACGGATGATGGTGACATTGGTGGCTGCAGGTATTTCCGATAATCGTCTTCTTCAGTTTCTTCTTCTGGATGATGAATAATCATCCGCAGGAGACGGTGATGTCATTGAGGTACATGACATCAGGCAAGGTTTGATCGGATCGGCATTTGCAAAAGTATGTAAATACTTTAATGTTGATGTGGCGATCATGATCGGGCTTCTAATGCGGTTCTAAGTGTAATTCAAGTACGAGGTACAAGATTCACAGTCTTAGATATTAAGCAATTTGAAATTTTCAAGTTGACTTCGTTCTGATAGAACTTAGGCACACATTGAAAGATTTTCAAATGCAACTTTAATTTTCCTATAGAGGGGGTGAATTAAAGTCATGGGGCACGAGATATCAAACCATAAGTACGAGTCTGTAAGTATGAAACAAGAAATGAGTCTTTGAATCAGAAACGAACCGAAACATAACTAAGGTTAGCATACAAGCTAGCTAACTACAGTAAAAGTTCATACTTCTATTGTATGTATATAGGTACGAGTCGATATCAAACTGTAAATAAGTCTCTGAGTCATTACACAAGACTATGAAACGAGACAATTCTAGAAGTAAAACTAAAAAAAGTTAAACTAAAAGAAAGTTGCAAAGCTAACGTTATAGCAATGTAGATAGGTAGGAGTCGAGTCATAAGAGACAAAAGAGAAAGAGAAAAAGGGACTTCGGCTTATTTACATGATCAGAAATAGAAAGATCAAAACAAAGTAAGGTAGCAGAAGGAAAAGGGAACTACATGTAACCTTGTCGCTTCCTGACGGGCTTGCCGGGGCAAGTGGCGCGGATGTGGCCATGCTTACCGCACTTGTAGCACATCTTGCATCGGCGGGTCTTGGGAATGACGGGGTTGAAGGAGGTGTAGTCGGGGATCTTGGAGCGAGGGATTGTGCATGCAACAGAATCGCATATGTCATTCCACGACTTGAGGGCAGCTGGGTTCTCCAAGGGTGTGTTGAAGTGGTTCGCCCATCGGATTTGAGTGGAGAGGTGGTCGAAGGCGTCCGCGGCTTCGAGGTACTGGAGGGACTCGAGGCAGTGCATGCAGGAGGTGCTGTAGGAGGCCATTGCCTCTTTCAGGCGCTTCTTGCTCTCTCTCTCATGGAAGAGAAAGTAGTGGTATTGGGTAATACCGGCTTTGAGCAAGGGATCATCTTTGGTCTCGACAGCTTCATCGGTCCAGCTGACGAGGGGGTCTTCTTTGTCAAATAAGCGCATTTGGTAGGTGCTGTAGATGTCGGCGTTGTCACAAACCTTCTTGGGTCGAAGGGGTCGTGCTTGAATCGGGTGGTCCTTGCCCATAGAGGCCAGGAACTGGGGGCAAGCAGGTGAGAAGTCATACATCACCCAGGGCACTTCTACCCAATAACCCTTGTATTTGATGAGGAACGGCGGTCCGGTGTGGTTGGACCTGGGGTTGCAAAACCAACCTTCGCCCAGGGATTCAGAATCCTGTGGCGGGTCGAGTTCTTAAAGCTTGCACTTCTGTGACTTGTATGATGGTGGCGATGAGGCGGAGGAAGAGGCAGTGCTGGTCCAGGAGGGCTGGCTGCTGATCTTGTCATCCCATTGGTTGATGGGATTCTCTTCCTTCTGTGACATCAACCAATCCATTAGAAAGTTGTGTGCATAAGCAGTAACTTTCTTAGACAGGTTACTCACTCTGCCATAGAGAAAGGCGTTGCCTAACTCCCATGCCTTCTGGAATTCTTCAAGTTCCGAGTGCATTGCTTCTTCTTCCAAATCCAGAAGGGGAAGAGGCACAATGTTGGGTCTCTTGTTAATGGGAGGAGGAAGAGGGGAAGGTGGCGTGGAACGACAGCTGTCCAAATCGGATGTGTGAAGGGAGGAAGGAGGACGCTGTATGGTGTCTATGTCCATTGGGTACTGTAGGTGATCCGTGGTGTTAAACAGGACGGATGCGTAATGTGTGGGAGAGGAAGGTGGAGTGGAAGGGAAGGACGAATAGTCTGCGGAATAGTTGCTAACTGGAGATGGGATGTTGGTACGTAGATCGGAAAGGGAGTACATGCTAGTACTGGTAATGGTAGTGGCAGAATGAACGTTTACAGTAGAACCAATGTGAGGTGGCATGCTGCTGATCGGATTCTTCAGCTTGCACTTTGGTGTACTGGCGGAAGCGACGGCGGGCCTTGCAGTCTTCTGCTGCTTCTAGAGCGTCTTGCAGTTGGGCAACAGTGAAAGGAGATGAGACAACGGTGGAATAGAGGATGCGAGGGTCTGTAGTTGCGAAGGAAACCATGTATCAGCGGACTGATGAGGACTTTGTAGAATCTTGGGCTGTCTTTTATATGTTCTGGAGACTGCAGTAGAGGCTGCGGATTTCTTAGAGTCCAGGTATTCTTCGAGTATCTCAGGTGTGTGCATATCCTTTGCACTAACCCACGAGTTCTCAGAGGATGGGTATCCTTTCCACTTGATTAGGTATTGCTGACTGCGGTGCAGTCCATACTTTCGATCAGAAATGATCTCTTCTACTTCATATTCTTCTTCTCCTTCTATCAGATCAGGGGGAGGCTGTGGAAATGCTTCTCCATATGTCTGATTTTGGTTAAATGGGATCAGGAGGTCGACATGAAATACATCATGTATCCTGAAGTGTTGCAGAAGTTTCAGTCTGTACACAACTGCAGAGACTTTCTCAGTAATTTGAAAAGGTCTGTATCTCTTTGGAGCAAGTTTCTTTGATGGAACCTTGGTCTTAAGATTGCGTGCATCTAACCAAACTTTCTGATTGACCTGAAGAGTGCACAGTTCTCTATTGCTTTTGGTGCGTTTCTCAAGCATCAGTTGTGCATCAGAACGCACTCTTGAGAGTTCTTTCAATCTAGCTTCTGCAGTGGGAGTTGAATCATCGAGGTGCATCAGTTTTGCTGATGGAATGCTGCCTGTGATGAGTTCATGTGGCGAGTATTTCGTCTTCTCATGTTTCCATGAATTATGTGCAAATTCAGCTAGAGGAAGTAGGGTGCTCCAATTGTCTTGGCGTCCATTCACAAAGCTGTGTAGGTAGGTCTCTACCCATTGATTCATTCGCTCTGTCTGTCCGTCTGTACGAGGGTGGAATGCTGTACTCAGGTTCTGCTATATGCCTGTGGCTTTGCATACTGCTCTTGTAAAGTGTGCTGTAAATCTGGGATCTCGATCGGATATGATGCGCTTCGGTATTCCAAATAAGGGGAACAGGTGTTTGAAATACAGAATTGCTGTGCCTTTGCCATCTATGGTCTTATTACATGGGATGAACTTTGCTACTTTGGAACATCCTTGATCCACTATGGTGAGAATGGCATCATATTTTCCTGACTTGGGAAGATTGGTGATGAGATCCATTGAAACATATTTGAAGGGTCCTTCTGATGCATGCATATCAAAGGGCTGTAAAGGGGCACGTTTCAGGGTTGTCTTTGGTTTTACTTCTTGACACTTTGCACATCCCTTAACGTATTGTTCAACAAATTTGCGCAGTAGGGGTCCTTCATAGTTTCGGTTTACAAGGTACCATGTATTGGAAATGCTGGGATGGCCTCCAATCAGGGTGTCATGGATTTCTCTTAGAATATTTCTATGTGTTTCATTGTCATCTTCTAGGTAAATCTTCTTTGATGTGCCTGTTTTGTGCACAAAAAGATGATTTGGAAGGATTTGAATGGAATTGTTGATATCCACCCCCTTGTTAAGGTCGCTTCTTCTGCTAAGAAGATCGGCTACTGTATTGGTATGACCAGGGAGGTGTTCCAATTCAAAATCATAGTCTTCTAGAAATTCGTACCATCTTGCCTGTCTAGGCGTGATTTTTCTAGATGATTTGAAATATTTCAGATTCTTGTGATCTGATCTTATCAGTATCTTGTGTTTAGCACCTAATAGAAGGTGTCTAAATGCTTGGACTGCTCTAATGATTGCTAATAATTCTTTGTCAGCAATTTGGTAATTTTGTTCTGCTGGCAAAAGTGATTTGCTGAAGTAAGCAACAGGGTGGCATCCATCTTTGAAATCTTGAGCAAGGGTGGCGCCCATTGCAAAATCACTGGTGTCTGTTTCTAATATGTATCTGCGCTCTGGATCATGATTTCTAAGGACTGGATATAAAGTGAACGCTTTCTTAAGTGTCTGGAAAGCCTGTTCTGCTTCTTTACTCCATATGTATGCCGTGTTCTTCTTTGTCAATTCATTAAGCGGTCTTGCTATATGCGAATAATTGGAAATGAAATCTCTGTAGTAATTTCCAAATCCAAGAAATGAGTGTAGTTCTTTGAGTTTTGTAGGTTGTGGCCAATCAGTCAATCCTCTTGTTTTGATTGGGTCCATCTGGACTTTACCATTGCCTATGATAACTCCGAGGTATTCCACTTGCTTCTTGTGGAAGTAACACTTCTCTGGGTTCAAATAGAGATTGTGTCTAAGTAATTTCTTAAGGACTTTCACTATGTCTCTGTTGTGTTGTTGTAGGGATCCTTTGGTAGGTATTAGTATATCATCCATATAGATGAATACTTTGCCCTTGGTGATTTCTTCTCTAAAGTATGCATCCATCATCATCTGGAATGTTGCTGGAGAGTTAGTTAAGCCGAAGAACATGACATTTGGTTCAAAAAGTCCTCTGTTCGTCTTAAATGCAGCTTTAGGCTGGTCTCCATCCTTGATTTGGATGTTGTTGTATCCCCATCCCCATCGTATATCAAACTTGGTAAACCAATCCACGTCACGGATCTGGGCAATAATTTCTTTGATTAACGGGAGCAGATACATATTTCTCTTTGTATACTTGTTGATGGCTCTATAATCTTGAACTGGTCGCAACTTTCCATCTTTCTTCTTTACAAAGAAGAAGGGTGATGCGTAGTCCAAGTTAGAGGTCGTAATATACTTCTTCTTTAGATGTTCGTCTAGGAATTTGTCTAACACTTCCTGTTCGCGTGGTGCCAATTGTATGAGCTTGCAGTCTATGGTCTTTGGAACATCTGAAGGTGAATCGATTCCTGTGAGGGGTGATCGACTCGGTGCTGCGAGATTTGAGAGGGTCGTCCAAGGGGGATGAGGGGAAGGATAAGATAAGGGAAAGAGAAAGAGAACGAAAGCAATGTGGACAGCTGTTCCACCGGATCGCAATCGGAGTAAGAGTAAGCGCAGGGTTTCGCACTCGTTAGTACTGAAGGTAATCTGCTCGCAACTCACTTCACTAAAGATTGAGGGGAAATGTAGCTAGGCTTATATACATGCCATGTACCTATGACTACAAACCTAGGCTGTAAGAAGGTCATAACATGAGTCCAAGAGGGGATAACTGGATAAGCTGGGGACAGATGGGAATGGAGGAAGCGGCGACCTAAGGTCCAAAGGTACAGTAAATAAAGGGGGTCGGCTGCATCGGGATAACGGACGTCCGAAGCATTCGTTCCATTCCGTTCTGTGCGCAGCGCGAAAGGGTACCTTACACATCTTCTGTGAATTCTATTGCGTGATCCCATGGTCTTGACTTTGGGAAACGCATAGCCTTGATTTCGTCGAAGACTTTGCCATAAGCGTGATAAGCCTTTGGAACAATTTCTTGCCAAGTTCGTTCCTTCTTATCTCTGGCTTCTATTGCAAGATCTGTGGCTGTTGTCGTCTTTCTGAGGTATTTCTTTGGATAAAGAATGGTTCCTCTTTTGTTGCTTGGTATGAAATGCAGATTGTGCTTTTCTGTTTCATACATCTCTGGCTTAATCTCTTTTAGGAGCTGCAGTTGCCTTTCTGGGGTCCATAGGTGTGCGTCTTCGGTTGCGATAGTTACATTGCCATAGAATGTGCTTGTTTTCCAATTAATCAGTGGATTAGTATCAGATAAAAAGGGGTATCCTAATAGCATTTCATCGCCTCCTAAGTTGATGATAAAGAAGGTTTCTTTCTTCTTTACCAGACCATAGTAGACTTCTAAGTCCGTGGCTTCTGTAATATTTCCTAAAGAGTTTTGTGTTCCATCTACATTACGAATGGTCCTTGGTTGACTCAATTTGTATGTAGGGAATTTGTATCGTCTTGCAAGTGTGGGTGTGATAAAATTATCTGTTGCCCCACTGTCGATTAATGCTTTAACTTGTCCTTTCTTGTCCTTTGTTCGAAGTTTAACTGTGGCCTTTACTGATCATTGCTTCGGCACAAATGCATCTGCATTGAACACTACCCTAATCATGGCCTGGTGACCTGGGCTTACTGAAAATTTACACCATTCTTTCGCATTTCTTTTGCCCATTGCTTGTGCTCTTCATCAGAAAATGAAGCTGTTTGAGCTGCTATTTGAGCAATGTTAGGTTGATCATTTGATTCATCATCTGATTCGACTTCTTCAAAGAAGTCCTCATCATCTGAATCTTCTTCTATGATCGCCCTAGCGAAGGAAGTTCTAGGTCTAAATTTAGTGTTCTTCTTCTGGTTGGGCTTAAGAGGTTTGCATTGTTGTGTTTGCAAACTCTTCTTGTTAGGACATTCATGTGCAAGGTGTCCTTGCTTGGAACAGTTATAGCATCGACCTTCGTTATGATGTTTCTTCTTGTCTTCTGCAGTGACTGCTCGTTGTGCGGCCATTACAGTGTCCACATCCATTGGAACTGTTTCATCATTTGGATGGCAACACGGTCATTGTTGTTGTGGGCCTTTGTGCCATTGCATTGGCCATCTAGGCATAGAGTGATGTATTGCATCTCTGTGCATGTTCTTCTTCTGTTCCTTTTGTGCTGCATCTATCCATTCAGCTAGAGTTGTTGGCTCTGTGTCTCTGTCTAGAATGTGGTCTAGCAGTGGTCGGTTTAGGCATTTGACAAACATGTCTACTGTAGCTTCGTCATTTTTGCCATATCCTGCTTTCTTTGCTAGATTCTTGAAGTTGCAATGAAGGAATCTAAGTTCTGTCCTTGCATCTTCATGCCTTGTAGAGCAAGGTATGCGCTTTGCTTCTGTGTTGTATTGGTGTATGCCCCTTTGAAAGCTGTTTCAAAGTCTGTCCAAAGAACTTCTTCATCTCGTCCTACTGGATTCTGTTGGTGTGAGACTTTCGCCTTAAGTTCTTGGAGCTGGGCATCTACCCAATCTTTGACGTTCGGTCCTCTTATAAAAGATAATGCAAAGATTACTCTTCCATAAGGGTTTGACATAGTTGTGATGTGTTAAGCCCGCAGCGGGGCTTTGTGTTACCGTCTCCTCGACCCTGGGACTTCCCCCCCTCGATCGATGGGGACATCAGCCATGCGGACGACCCAATGGAGCTGGATGACCCGGAGTAGTGGTAAGAGCAGTTAGTATATATTAGTGTATGCCTCACCTGATGTGGACGGACTACATGAGTCGCCTGGTGACTCAGCCCTATGTATGTGACTCGCAGCCCCGTATCGTCGTGTTTCCTGTGCCCTGTGCCCCATACCCTGTACCCTGTACCCCGTAGTATTATAAGTACGACTCTCTAGTGACCCTAAGTCGCTAAGTTGAGTCTCCTGTCCGTCTTACGACGGCAAATATCATCTGTTCCCCCACCTCCAGCCAGAAGGCAGCCGCTAAGAGCCTTGTCATTACCACTCCGAGTCTACTCGTTATCGTCGTGTAAGCAGCGGTGACATTAGACTCAACTTTCTCAGTCATCACAGAGGCCCCACCCAAGGAGTACCTCACGGACTTTGGAGATGACAACAGGCCACCAAAGAATGCACACCTGCAAAGGATCGACAAAGAAGTCATCCCCGGATACGACGGGATAGCAATACTATATCATCCTGATACGACCAAGAAGGCACAGGACTGCATAGACGGAACCCACGTCTGGATACACAACGAGAAAGGATTCCTCACCCAAGTCTACCTCGAAGAAGACGGAGACAAGTTCAAACTAGTACAAGGACCCAGAAGACCAGACATCGAGGTGCACAACGAGTTAAACGCGTTAGAAAGACTCCGCCGCAGACGCGAAGCAGGGATATTCCTACCAATCCCCCCTGACTCCAATGACGACGAAGACAATGTCCAACCCCCATCCCCCGTCTCCACAGACCAACAACCCAATTCACCCACCACAGATGAAGAACCCACAGAGGATCACACCAATACCCTCATCAGACACTCCCCACTCATCGACACCCGACCATTCGCCTCGTTGATACACAAGCACACCATGGCAACCACCACAGCAACCACTACCGCCACCACAACTACCAAACCTAAGATAGTGGCCTCCGTGCAGAAGAAGCTAGACACGGCAATGAAGCAACAGCCGAGTAACAACCCCGGAGGGGGGAGCAACCCCGCAGGAGGGGGAGGCAACCCCGGAGGAGGAGGAGGCAACCCGGGAGGAAACCCCGGAGCCCCCAACCCTCCGGCGGCACCACCCATGCCCCCAGCGAACCAAGACGCCCGCCTCATGGGGAGTGCCCCCACGGAATTTGACGGAGACCGAGCGAAAGCAGACCAGTTCATAAACGAACTGCGACATTACTTCCGCGTAAACACCACAGTCCCCGGCCTCCAATCCTGGATCCGCCGCGTAGCAATAGCACTAACATTTATCAAAGGCCCGACAGTGGACGAATGGGCCCTCAACCAAGGAGACTGGGTGACCGATTGGACCCACTCCTTGAAGATGTCCCCAACGTCTGGATACATTTCCTGAATGAGTTCCGGAACCAATTCCAAGACACACAAGCCGAAGAACGAGCATGTCTTCAGATAGAAAGCATGAAGATGAAATGGCCCGACGTCGACCAATACATCCAAGACTTTGAGAGGGTCACCCGGAAAGCCGAATACCCGCTCACGGCACCTGCGACCGTCAGATACTTCTTGAAAGGGCTAACCAAATCCATCGTCAACAACATAGTCAAACCCCCCAAGGTCAACACCTACACAGAGATCAAACAACGAGCAATCGACAGCGTAGTGATAAGCTCAGCCTCTGGCATGGAGAGAGGCGAGGTGTTTGACGGACCGACGGACTGGCTGGGATCATGTGATCCCATGACTCCTTATGATATACGCATGGCTCATCGATTTGGACTGGATGACTGAGACTCTTACTGTACCGCTGACTGATGGTCCGGTTTGGCTGACTGATATGCGCATCATGCTGACACTGTATGATAGGTAGATGACTGATTGTTTACAAACCGGCTTAGCAACCGGTTCTAGGACTATTAGTCATATCGAGTTCGGTTCTGTATATATAGGACTCTGTATGAACAGTTGAGCCTTAAGCTCGACTTTGCTTTGCAATCGCAGCCTCTTGTTCACTCCTGTTCACTGCGCGGCTCCCTTCTACTCTTTCATCTATACTCTAAGGTCCTTAAAGGCGGACCTTCCCTTCGAAGCTTAGTGATTGTGCTATAACAATCAACGCACATCTCAGGAGTCTGAATCACGTGTCTCGGCACACTTCGGACCGCACACTTCCCTAAACCGTCAAGTGTGCACAAAGCCCTGCTGCGGGCTTAACACAAGTCGAGCTTCTCTTAAGCCAATCTGGCTGACATACTACTCGACCTCGGAAGAAAACAAAAGCTCTCAAAGAGCCCTGACGTCAGGTTCCGAAATAGAACTACCGACGACCTCCCTTTAGAAATACAAGGGAAAGCCTTCTGGTTAGAATCAAGAACCAAAGGACAGTCAGCATATCACCTCAGAGACGGGCTATACACATACCCCGTGGAATACATCAACGGAACCTGGTACAAAATCAGTTGGACCATCGACCAGTGCTATGAAGTTAGCCGAGAAGACAAGATCAAAGATCCCCAAGGACAAGGACTAAGAACCAAAAACCAACCATTCCTACTCGCCCCAGATCTCGAACGAATCCACACAGAAGTCACCCAAGGAAGCGACGAAACCCTGGAAGTAGAAATCACTTCACCAGCATCAGATCCGGACATTCCTACAACAGATCAAGCCAACACACCAGTAATTGAACAACTCACACAAGCAATGGCAGCAATCGCCGTAGCTCACGTACAACCGGCACAAGTAGCCGGACCAGCACAGGCTCAACAACCCCCAGCTGGAGGACAACCAGCAGGGGGAGGACAGCCCCAACAACCACCAGCCAGAGGACAACCACCCGCCGGAGGACAACCCGGCGGAGGAGGTGGAGGAGGCGGTGGAGGTGGTGGAGGAGGTGGCGGAGGCGGCCAACCAGCAGCCGGACAAGCAGCAGCCGCACCACCCCGCAGCGAAGCCCTTAAAGGAATGATTCCCCAAATCTTCCAAGGAGACAGGAAGGACGCAGAACGTTTCATGCAACAATTCGGGGCATATTGCTTCCTCAACCGACACAACTCCACCTTTACGAACAAAGCAGAACAAGTAGCCTATGCCCTCACCTTTATCAAAGGACTGCAAGTCGATGATTGGGCTTACAATATGGCAGACCAACTGTCCATCAAAGTCGAAGGGAACCCACTCACGGGAGACCCCCCGACACATGCTGAAGGAGACCAAGCCCTCTGGGAATGGTTCGCACGGTCCTTCAGAGACGCCTTCACAGACTCGACCAGGAAGCAAGACGCCTACTCCCGCCTTACCAAAATGGAATTAAACATGGATAAAGTCGACACATCAATCACCCTCTTCAAACGTCTTATCAGAGAAGCAGGATGGGGACCCGACACAGAAGGGACAATCAAACTGTTCCAAGACATCCTACCTGTCGGACTTCATCGTACCATAAGACAACGAGAGACACTACCCGCCACTCTCAATGAGTGGTATGATGCCACCAGAAAAACGGTCCAAAGATGGCAGGACCTTAACGACAACATAGGACCAAAAGGAGGACCAGGCCACATCTCCACTAGGGCCAACAGAATGCACGGGTACCAAAAGGCGCCCCCACCAAAAAGACAAAGAGACCCCGACATTATGGATGTTGATACAATCCGCACCACAGGAAAGTTGTCCAACGAAGAATGCACCCGTCTTATGAAGGAAGGAAGGTGCTTCTGCTGCCGCAAGTTAGGACATATCTCACGAGCATGCCCCGAAAAAGGAAAAGGAAAAGGCTCCGACCGACCCCGCAGCTCCCAAGGGCAATACGTCAAAGATAAACCCAAGGTCAGAGCAGTGGTAATCAATGAAGACGAAGAGGAAGAACAGCACAGCGAAGCTGAAACTGCTCAGACCTCTACCACGGCACCACCTTCCTATACCAAGAAAGACATCCTCCAATACATCAGAGGGATGTCCATCGAAGATCGCGAGACCCTCTACGAGGAGATGTCTGCCCAAGCGGATTTTTAGGCAGCTCAAAGCTGACGGCCTGGCTTAGAGTGATTGGATTGCAGAACACCATGTACATTAGGAAACTCTCAACTCTGAATATGAATGTTTCTTTCCGAACTTCGCAATCCAAGGCCGATGAATCAGCTCTCATTGACAGTGGAGCTACAGACAACTTTATCGATGAAGAAACATGGAAGTGACTGGGAATCGGGAAAAAGGAACTTGCCCAACCAGTCACGGTCCATAACATCGACAGAACCGAAAACAAACAAGGAAAGATCACACACTACTGCTGGCTCTGTATCGTCAAAGGAGAAAAACACATGCTCCAACGGTTCTATATCACGGCCCTGGGAAAAGACCGCATTATTCTAGGGTACCCTTTCCTCTATGACTTCAACCCAAAAATCAATTGGAAAACCGGAAAGGTGCTAGGAGAACCAGTACAACTCCAGAGCAGCCGCTACATGCACGTAGCCAAAAGAATCTTCTTCATGCAACAAGAAGCGGTTAAACAAGTAGGGAAGCCAAAAGAAGGAGAGGCCATTTATGTACGACGCACCGACATCGCACAAGAATGGGCCCAGAAGGCGGATCAAAACAAAATCCACCTCACCCTTGACACCATTCCCAAGGAATATTGCAAGCACCAAAAAGTGTTCTCGGAAAAGGAAGCACGTCGCTTCCCACCAGCACGATCGGAAGACATGACGATCAAATTGAACCCCGACGCACCAAGGGAATTAAACTGCAAAGTATACCCTTTACCCAAAGATGAACGCGAACTCCTCCAGAAATGGATCCTCGAAGAAGAGGAGCTAGGACGAATCTATGAAGGTCCCTCACCTTACACTGCACCTGTCTACTTCATCAACAAAAAGGACAGTTCAGAAAAGAGGATCATCATGGATTATCGACAACTCAATAAGCATACCGTACGCGATAATAACCCCCTGCCAAATATCCAATCAGCATTGGAAAGACTACATGGGAAACTCCTCTTCTCAAAGTTTGACATCTGCTGGGGCTATAACAACATCCGCATCGCGGAAGAAGACCAACACAAGGCCGCGTTCAAAACCCCACAAGGGACCTACGTCCCGCGAGTCATGTACTTCGGCCTCACCAACGCCCCACCTTTCTTCCAACGAACCATGCACAGAGACTTCTGCTCCCTTCTCCAAAAATACCCAGAGAACCTAGGGAATTATATGGACGACTGGTGGGTTGCTACTGCTAACGACGAAGAAGGAAAAAGACTCCACAAACAAATCGTTCACAAATTCCTTGACAAAATGGAAGAATGCTCATACTTCCTAAAGCCAAAGAAGTGTCAATTCGAGAAAGAAGAAATGGAGATCCTAGGATGGCTCGTGGGTGGAGGATGAGTGCACATCGACCCGGCCAAAGTACAAGGCATCTCAGAATGGCCGAGAACTCTTCATTCGGTGGAAGAAGTCAGAAAAACACTGGGAGTACTAGGGTACCAGAGACCCTTCATCCAAGGCTTTGCATCCATTGCAAAGCCTTTGCATGACCTCACCAAAAAAGGGACCCAGTTCAATTGGACCCAAAAGTGCACAGACGCCCTAGACGAACTCATCAAACGAGTAACCACAGAACCAGTCCTCTGGCACCCAGACCCTGCCAAACCATACGAACTTGAGGTAGACGCATCTGCCTTCACCTTGGGAAGCATACTATACCAACGAGACGACAACAACAAGCGACGTGCCGTTGCCTATCACTCAAAGGCATTAAACCAAGCAGAAAGGAACTACTCCATCGGAGATCGAGAGTTCCTAGCCATCATTGAAGGCCTCAAACGTGTGCGACACCTGGTCATGGGAACGCCCCATAAACTCACAATCTACATGGATCATGACAATCTCTGTTACTACCGGCACCCCCAAAAGCTGAACCGATGTGTGGCTCGTTACATTGTGTTCCTGGCAGATTTCAACTTCGAACTCGTACACCTTCCTGGGAAAAGAAACCAAGCAGACCCATTATCTAGACGCCCCGATCACGACGATGGATCAACAGATAATGAAGAAACCACGGCACTCCCAAACGAGCTATTTGCAAGAGCAATCGAAATCACTATTCTGGAATGCCAGGTTCACCAACTGCAAAGAGAAAATAACAAGCTTTGCCTAACATGGAAGAAAAAGTACGGTATCTATCAAGACAAATGGAAGGTCTGGTGGAAAGCAGGATCCCTAGTCATCCTAGATGACAGACAATTACAACACACCTTCCTCCAAGAATACCATGACACACCCACTTCCGGGCACCCGGGAGTCTGGAAAACTTACCAAGCGCTGAGACGTGACTATTGGTGGCCTAACCTACATAAAGATGTAGAAGACTACATAAAGGGGTGTGCGACCTGCCAAGCGGTAAAAACCATCACACACCGCAACATGCCCCCTATTGCGCCAATCGGACCAGGGGAAGACACAACCCCCTTCGCCACCATCACCGTCGATTTCATTACAAAGCTGCCAGAATCACGCGGCTGTGATACAATCCTCATCATTACAGACCATGACAGCACTAAGGCGGTAATTCTAATCCCATGCCGAGAAGACATGGGAAGCGAAGAAGTCGTGCGGCTCTTCAGAGACCACGCCTTTCCCTACACCGGAATACCCAAAAGAATAATCTCTGACAGAGACACGCGCTTCACGTCACAGTTCTTCAAAGAACTCTGCGCCCAGCTAGAGATCAAACAGAACATGAGTTCGGCCTACCACCCCCAAACAGATGGGCAATCCAAACAAACAAATCAAACGGTGGAGACAATCTTACGAATCTTCTGCAACCACCAGCAAAACAACTGGGCAGACTGGCTCAAGGTGGCCCAGTATATGATCAACTCCCGTCCCTCATCTACCACCAAGAAACCCCCCTATGAACTATGGATGGGATTCATTCCCCGCACCCATCAACCCACGCATGTCGGAAATGTACCGGCAATAGAAGAGCAGAAGTCCCAGCTTCTAGAAGCTAGGAAGAGCGCCCAAGAAGCCATCAGCAAGGCGCAATCCCTCTGGACGAAAGACCCTCATTTTCAACGATACCACGTGGATCAGAAGGTCTGGTTGGAAGGAACCCACCTCTGCACGACGCACCCAACTACCAAATTAAGGGCCAAGCGCTTTGGACCCTTCAAGGTCACGGAAGTACTTAGCGCCGTGACATACAGACTAGACCTCCCACCCGCGTGGAGAATCCACAACGCATTTCACGCGGCTGTCCTCCACCCCTACAAGGAAACGGAACTCCACAGACCTAACTTTGTTGAGACACCACCTGATCAAGTGGAAGGACACGAGAAATGGGAAGTGGACAATGTGTTGGCCTTAAGGCGCACCGGCCGGAAGAAAACATTGCAATACCTGGTCAGGTGGAAGGGATTTTCGGAAGCGCATGACTCTTGGGAACCAAAAAGGAATTTGGGTAACGCCTCCCTCAAAATGAAGGAATTCCACAATAAGAACCCGAAGGCCATTCGCCGAATGGTTATAAACCCCCAAGAAGTCGCAATGGAGGCCTCACCACTCCCGGACATCTCTTCCCTTTGCACCCAATTCGAAAACTTGTCCCTCATGTCCTCTCGCTACAGCTCACCATCCCCGGCCACCCGCAACACCATGTTAGCGGTTGACACTGAGGAAGTAGCAGTGTTGGAAGCATCGCTCCACCCTACAACAGAAGCACCCCCAGCCTTCCCAGAGGAACCAGAATACGCCCCACCAAGGGAGGAACCCCCAAATATCGACGGAGGCACATATTTACGCCTGTCGCCCTCAGGTTATAGTCTCCACCTGTCCAGCCGCCACCCCAGTCCCGAACCACTTCCTATTCCTCCCCCTCGCGTCCACCCACTCCCCCAGGACAACCCTGACAATCCCCGTAACCGTGTTCGCGGGTTAAGCGAGTTCGCGAGGGAAAGACTATTCTACTCCACAGGAGGACTGGCTGCTGCACAACTAATGCTAGCCAGACAGGAGGAGGCAGAACACCCTCTTGTCATTAACCCCGACACCCATGAGGTCCATAGGGCCGCCACCCCGCTCTCCTCGCTCTCCAACACCAGCGTGCACTCCACCCCGCTACTACGGCCGATAGCCTCCCTTCTCATTATACCATAGAAGTCGACACCGAAGATATCATACAAGATCACCCCCTCGAAGATTGGATCTGGTTTGACCCGGACCTGCACCGCACCACCATCCGGATCCCGGCGACAGAGGCAGACCCCCTCGTCAAAGTACCAGCTCGCTTCGTCCGTTTCAGAATAGAGCCCATCACCGGCGAGCCCACCATTTATGGGACCATGGGGGTGGGCCGACCAATCTATGCTGAATGCCTAGAGGCCGCCCTGGCCAGCTGGGCAGCGCCGGCCGATTACCAAGATGACGAACATTTCAAAATGCTGGCCAAGGAAAGGATGATTGGTGGGCCCCTCAAAAGGGCAATAGAAGACTTGGGAGATTACGGAGTAAAGGCCAACATCATACGCCTTCGAAACCTGGAGTCGGACCGACGCAAGCTCGCCCTTCGTCTACAGGAAGTACAGGCCCTCGAGGCCTACACCCAGAAGAGACGAGCGGAGTTCGGCATGTACCAGTTAGCCCACGTCGGGCGCACCAAGGCAGTGTGCCAACGGCTGATACAGGCAAACGCTTGGGAACGCCTCCTGCAATTGGTAGATGAGGACAGTGAGAGAGGGGAATTGGCATGGCGACACCGAACCCATCACAGACAGGCTCGCCCCTACCACGAACATGGAACGTTATGCCTGAGGGGAGGAGCACAGAGCGCTGTTTCTTGGAACAGCAACAATGCGCAAGACGATGCCCTCGCCCAAGACAAGTATGAAGAACGCCGCCGTTGCTCTTACTGCCCGTGGTTCGACCACCTTTCCACTTACTGCGAGACCCCCCACCACCTCTGCTCGACCCGAACCTCTGGCTGGTGCTGCGTGCCCCGCCACCACTGTTACTTCAACACTCAGATGCCGAATACCTGTCCGTACAGAGGACGACGCAAACACGCCAACGGACATTACCTCACCTGCCAGCATACCGCCTGGCAGCTATCCCTCGAAGATCGACAGATCGAGTACGACCACCTCGAAGCAGGGTGCGACGACCTCTGCAAAGGGGAGATGAGTCGCGCCGGCATGGCCATGAGACAGGCCATTACTCAGGTAGTCCTGGATGAGTTCGGAGGTGGTGACTCCTCCTACGCTCCCCGCTCCCCTTCCCCCGACTATGATTACGTCCCCGGCGACAACGAGGGATCAGACTAGCGCGTGGAAGCGCTCCATTGAGGGGAGGGTGGTGATAAGCTCAGCCTCTGGCATGGAGAGAGGCGAGGTGTTTGACGGACCGATGGACTGGCTGGGATCACGTGATCCCATGACTCCTTATGATATACGTGTGGCTCATCGATTTGGACTGGATGACTGAGACTCTTACTGTACTGCTGACTGATGGTCCGGTTTGGCTGACTGATACGTGCATCATGCTGACAGTGTATGATAGGTAGATGACTGATCGTTTACAAACTGGCTTAGCAACCGGTTCTAGGACTATTAGTCATATCGAGTTCGGTTCTGTATATATAGGACTCTGTATGAACAGTTGAGCCTTAAGCTCGACTTTGCTTTGCAATCGCAGCCTCTTGTTCACTCCTGTTCACTGCACGGCTCCCTTCTACTCTTTCATCTATACTCTAAGGTCCTTAAAGGCGGACCTTGCCTTCGAAGCTTAGTGATTGTGCTATAACAATCAACACACATCTCAGGAGTCTGAATCACGTGTCTCGGCACACTTCGGACCGCACGCTTCCCTAAACCATCAAGTGTGCACGAAGCCCCGCTGCGGGCTTAACACATAGCATCCCAACTCCTCATCTACGAGATGTTCAAGCAGGACAAGAACACCACGAGCCGACCACCGTCATCATGTTGGAAGCAGTTCGCGCAGCCCAACCCTACCAACCAACAACCTAGCTGCCCCAACATCCGAGGGTATAACTCCACCAATGCCCCCCGTCACTTGAACAACGCCCCCGTCCCAATGGACGTCGATGCGGACCGAGCACGCGCAAACCGGAACAACAACTGGAGGAACCGAAACCCCCAAGGGAGGATGGTCCAAATGCAAGACGAACAAGGAAACGTCTACCAAGTGAACGTCGCCCAAACCCAATCGACTGATCAAAACCCCTGCAGCGCTGACCGAGCCCCCGCGGTGCCTGTTACGAATGCAATCAAGTCGGACACTTCGCACACAACTGTCCCAACCGGAAGAAGAAACCGCACGTAGCCACGGCACAATTGGTCGACTGGATGTCAGACACCACGACCACCAACGAGAACCCCGTGGACAAAATAACCACCAGGCTAGCAGCCATGTCCACCGACCAATGAGACCAGGTAGCAGCGCACTTCGGAGGGGGGATAGTAGCAGCCGAGGAAGAGGGTTTTCAGGACGCCTAACCAGTTCGGCCTTGGTTAGGGCATTAAGTACAAGGAGCGTGTATCTATCGAACCGTTGATCAATGACAATTTGCATATATCTAAACTCCTTGTTTAAGAGGGCCGAAACCTCCGCACTACTAGACTCTGGCACCACGGAGAATTTCATCAACCCCGGCTACGCAAGGGAACTCAAACTGCCAATTGAAGAGCTGGCAGAACCCTGCAAAGTATTCAATGTAGACAGGACGCAGAACCGCCACGGGCAAATTACCCACTACACCGACTTAGACGTATGAACGGGCGACCAAACACGCACAATGCGCTTCTTCCTCACTAACCTAGGCGAGCAAAAGGTAATCCTAGGCTACCCATGGTTCGCTGCAGTCCAACCAATCATCGACTGGGCAAAAGGATGGATCGCCTACGAACAACTACCTGTAGTTATCAAAGCCAGAATCAGACGAACGACGGCAAAGATCCATACTGCCACAGCGTCAGACTGACAAACGCTAGCTTCGAAGCTGGCCGAGAAGCACGTGACCCAATCCCTGCCAATCCCAAAGGAATACCGCCGACACTCATTCGTGTTCAGCGAAACAGAATCGAAACGATTCCCGCCACCACAAGAGTGGGACCACGCCATTGAACTAAAACCAGGCCACCCAGAAAACATGCCAGGGAAGGTGTATGCCCTAACTCAACCAGAACAGGAAGCACTAGCAACATTCCTCCAAGAACACCTCGACAAGGGATACATCACCGAGTCCAAGAGCCAATTTGCAGCCCCATTCTTCTTCGTCAAAAAGAAAGACGGGAAACTCCAACCGGTGCAAGACTACCGGAAGCTCAACGAATGGACCCGCCGAAATGCCACACCACTCCCACTCATCCCCGAACTCATTGCAAGAGTCCGAGGAGCCAGCCTATTCACCAAGTTCGATATTTGCTGGGGGTATAACAACATACAGATATTCGACGGAGACCAATGGAAGGCAGCATTCATCACGAACCACGGCCTTTTCGAACCACAAGTCATGTTCTTCGGAATGACCAACTCCCCAGCCACCTTCCAGACCATGATGAACGCACTGTTCAGGGAGGAACTCTGACAAGACTGGCTGTCGATCTACATGGACGACATCCTCATACACACCCGATCAGACCTCCCATACCACTGAGCAAGGGTCCACCAAATTCTCGACAAACTGCGCAAGCACGACCTCTTCCTCAAACCAGAGAAGTGCGTCTTCGAGCAAAAGGAAGTCGAATTCTTAGGCGTTATCCTGGGCCACAACACCATCCGCATGGACCCAGCCAAAGTACAAGGGGTGGCGGACTGGAAACCCCCGCGAACGGTTCGAGACGTCAGAGCCTTCCTAGGGTTCACAGGATACTATCGATACTTCATCAAGGACTACTTGAAGATCGCAAGACCACTAAT
Source organism: Russula ochroleuca (assembly GCA_015178965.1). Lineage (NCBI taxonomy): Eukaryota > Fungi > Basidiomycota > Agaricomycetes > Russulales > Russulaceae > Russula > Russula ochroleuca. Next base: position 14,440 of record WHVB01000056.1, on the reverse strand, counting down.
CCACCTAACTAAGAAGGTGACACCATTCACATGGGAAGAACCCCAAGTCAAAGCCTTCGAAACTCTCAAGGAACACATGTGCCAGAACCCAATCTTATGCCAACCCGACTACACCAAACCATTCTTCCTAGCCACAGACGTGTCCGCATACGGTGTGGGAGCCGTACTCTTACAAGAGGGAGACAAACACCCCAGAAAAACCTCACCAACCAAACACCCCATAGCCTACTACTCCGCAACGTTCACCCCAACCGAATGCAACTACGACATCTACGAGAGGGAACTCCTGGCACTAATGAAAGCCCTAGCCCATTGGCAACCCCACCTGGCAGGATCAACAATCCCAGTCATGGTCCTCACCGACCATGCAAACCTGACCTTCTGGAAATCCCCATGCAAGGTAAACCGCCACATAGCACAATGGTTCGCAGAACTCCAGGAATACCACCTGAAGATCCAACACATGCCAGGGAAACTCCACACCTCGGCAGACCTCCTCTCCCGACCCCCAGGAGTGGATAGAGGCGAGACAGATAACCAAGACATAACCCTCCTCCACCCAGACGCCTTCATCAGACCAACCACCACCGAAGACCTCAAAGATGAATGGTGGGAACTGGAGCAACGAATAGGAGAGGCACAACGAAAGCACCCTGCCGAGATCTCACAATGGATCAAGCGCCACCGAGCGACTAAAGACCACTCACATAACAGCGAAGACCTAAGATACTGGTGCGTACAAGGAAGGATTGCCGTCCCACCAGACAACACCCTGAAAAAAGAAATCCTCCATCAGTTCCACAACCTGGAGATCAGGGGACACCCAGGACGAGACCCCACCACCACGACCATATGCCGACACTTCTGGTGGCCAAGCATGAACGAATGGATTGCACAATACATGAAAGGGTGCGCCAACTGCCAACAAGGCAAGAACCTCACAAGACAGGTGAAAGTACCCCTCTATCGCATCCCCACACTGGCCGACGCACTCCCATTCCAGATCGTAGCAATGGATCTAATCACCCAACTCCCAACCAGCAATGGCTACGATGCCATCCTCACGATAGTGGACCACGGATGCACGAGGGCAGCTGTATTCCTCCCCTGCAAAACGACAATCACCGGACAAGAGGTAGCCAGACTATACTACGACAATGTCTACCGATGGTTTGGCCTGCCCAATAAAGTCATATCCGACAGGGACCCCCGATTCACATCCTTCTTCGCGAAGGCACTCGCCCAACAACTGGGGATCAAACAAAATGTGTCCTCAGCGTTCCACCCCCAAACAGACGGGCTATCAGAACGGACAAATCAATGGGTGGAACAATACCTCCGCCTGACCACCAACAGCACCCAAACCGACTGGAGCGATTGGCTAGGGATAGCCACCACGGTGCACAACAATCACAAGAACACCACCATCAACATCGCCCCCTCGGAAGCACTTTTCGGCTACACCCCTCGCCTGCACCCCATGGACCCCCCTCCATCGCTTAACCAACACGTGGAGGACAGGAAGCAGACCGCCCTCGAAAGGCGTGCACAAGCGATCGAGGCCATCAACTGCACCGCCCATCAAATGCCACCACCCCAATTCAAAGAAGGCCAAGAAGTCTGGCTCGAGGCCAAGAACCTCCAACTACCCTACCAGACCCCCAAACTAGCCCCTAAGCGACATGGCCCCTTCCGCATCAGCAAACAGATATCACCGGTGGCATACCAACTCCAGCTACCCGACGCCTGGAAGATCCACAACGTGTTCCACGCCAGCCTCCTCACGCCTTATCGCAAAACTCCGCAGCACGGCCCCAATTACATCAAACCACCCCCTGAACTGATCGAGGGCGAGCACGAGTACGAAGTTGAGGCCATCGTTAATCACCGCCTCTATGGGAAGGCGAAGACCCTGCAATACCTCCTCAAATGGAAGGGATACCCACACGCAGACAACACCTGGGAACCAGCCAACCAAGTACACGCCCCCGCACTGGTCGAGTCATACCACGAGAGATGCCCACTTGTGCAACTGCATAAAAGGAGGGGCCTGAAGACTCGAAATACTATCCTCCTCCCACACTCCCAACCACTATGTCCCAACAGATCATCCTCATCCCTTCCTTCGAGAACGACCATGAGTACGCCCCCGCCTCGCCCACCGACTCCTATGCCTCCACCGAGGCCCTCTACATCCCCGCCCCAGGAACCCCCTACCAGACGACCGGTTCCTCTGGAGCCCTTCCTCTTGTTGAGGACCCCGCGCCCACTAACGCAGCATGGGTCCTTGCAGTGGACCTCGCCGTCGGCACTACGCAGCCAGTGTTACGAATGTACTACTTCTACAAGAGCAGTACGACGTATCAGGGGTTCTTGAGTGGACTTGGGTGCGGTGATGCTAAGGGTGACCTTGAAGACGAGGAGAAGGCGCACTAGGAATGGCTTAGAGGCAATGGCAGACAAGGGATAACGTGGAACAAGGCAGAAAAGCCAAGTGGACAATCTGAGGATTGCCTTCGTATTTCATGGGTCTTATATACTGTAGGGACAGGGTGTTACATAAGCGACAGTGGGCTGGTTAATCTAACCATAATCAGACATGGCATGATCGATCGTGCAATAATGTCCGTGCACAGAATGCTCTAGAAGGGTTAATTATAGCCATCCAATGGCAATAACCCGCAGACATGGTCCGTGCGTTTCTGCAGTAATCTGTGAGGTTCCGTGGTATTCCAACCAATGGCAGAACTCCCTCCAGGAGTATCATTGTTCTGGTAGACTTCTATGGGCTTCGATTGTCTTCTAGCCAATCGTACGTGTCTTCCGGCTTGAGGTCACGTGCTAGGTCATGTGCATCGTCATGTGACCGATCACGTGTGACTAGTGTGACATATTGTGTGACTTGTCACATGTGACTTGAGGGTGTGACAAGGTGTGACAGGGTAACATTAGATTCCCACGGTTACATGTCTTGGGATTTCGTGTTCCACCACCATGGTTCATGACAGCCAGCCATACCCCTATCACCCCGAGCCGTTAGCGCTATCATCGAGGGACAAGCCGAAGCATTCACAGCTCCAGTTCTCCTCCGCATGGTCCGCGGTCTCATCCTCACCGCCAAGCATACCGAGGACCGGATGGAAGCCGTTAGGATCACGGCCGAAGAGCAAGCCGAGGAACTCGAGCAGAGCAAGGACCAGCGCGACGTCCTCGCCCTCGGAGCCAGGACGCTCCAGCTCGAGTGCGACTCCAAGACTGAGTCCCTCCGCCTCGCTGACCTCACTATCCGCAACCTGGCCAGTCAGCCTGCAAGGTCGGATATTCACCAGGGCATCCAGTCTGAACCCCCTACGGGCTTTGTCGAGAACAATGGCCAGCTCCACTATTTCTCCATCCCCCTCCAAGCCGGCACCAACAACCGCCGCATTGCCCCCTACATCCAGCTTCTCAATGGCCCTGTTCCCCGTGCTGCCGGTACCCTGGGAGGCCCTGGCGACCCTGTCTTCACTACAGAGGTCTACGCCCAGCCCAGTTTGAACATCGGCGTCACCAATCCGCCCGTACCCAAGTGGCTACTCCGTGCCATCGACAGGGACTCCGAAATCTTCGACGCCTTCGCACTGGAAGTCCAGGATACGACCCAGGACTGGGGCCTCTATACGGACATATGCCGCTACCACCACGTTGACACCGAGCTCATCCACATCGCCGCCCGCATCCGAGCCCTCGAAGCCGAGGAAGCCGAGACCCGCAACACCCTCGCTAACTGCCACCGCCGCCTCCGCGCAGCCAATGCCGGGGAGACCCTCGCTCACCTCGCAGGCAACGACGCTGACTGCCACGACCAACGCCACGCGGGGGGGATCATCCGCTACGCGATGTGTGGCCGTGCTCGCATCTAACCGAAGGGTGATGTTACCGTCTCCTCGACCCTGGGACTTCCCCCCCTCGATCGATGGGGACATCAGCCGCGCGGACGACCCAATGGAGCTGGATGACCCGGAGTAGTGGTAAGAGCGGTTAGTATATATTAGTGTATGCCTCACCTGATGTGGACGGACTACATGAGTCGCCTCATGACTCAGCCCCTATGTACGTGACTCGCAGCCCCGTATTGTCGTGTTTCCCTACCCTGTGCCCTGTACCTCTGTGGTAGTATAAGTACGACTCAACTGTGACCCTAAGTCGCTAAGTTGAGTCTCCTGTCCGTCTTACGACGGCAAATATCATCTGTTCCCCCACCTCCAGCCAGAAGGCGGCCGCTAAGAGCCTTGTCATTACCACTCCGAGTCTACTTGTTATTGTCATGTAAGCAGTGGTGACACTTCGTGCACACTTGACGGTTTAGGAAGGTGTGCGGTCCGAGGCGTGCCGAGACACGTGATTCAGACTCCTGAGATGCGCATTGATTGTTATAGCACAATCACTAAGCTTCGAAGGCAAGGTCCGCCTTTAAGGACCTTAGAGTATAGATGGAAGAGTAGAGAGGAGCCACGCAGTGAACAGGAGTGAACAAGAGGCTGCGATTGCAAAGCAAAGTCGAGCTTAAGGCTCAACTATTCGTACAGAGTCATATATATACAGGTTCGAACTTAGTATGACTAATGGTCCTAAAACCGGTTGCTAAGCCGGTTTGTAAGTGATCAGTCATCTACCTATCATACACTGTCAGCATGATGCACGTATCAGTCAGCCAAACCAGAACCATCAGTCAGCGGTACAGTAAGAGTCTCTGTCACCCAGTCCAAGTCGATGAGCCACACATGTATTGTAAGGAGTCATGGGATCTCGTGATCCCAGCCAGTCCGTCAGTCCGTAAAACACCTCGCCTCCCTCTGTGCCAGAGGTGGAGCTTATCATGATGCCATCGTTCATGGACTTATACATGTCAAATTGGCGGAGAAAGAGTTCACTCTTGGCTCTGTTTCCGTCAAAGAGTTGTGGTGGGTTTCCTGTCCATCCACTGGGGTTCACGGCTGCTGGTGGTTGCGCCATTATAACTGGTTGTACGACTGGTTGTACTGCTGGTTGTACGACTGGTTGCACTGCTGGTTGTATGACTGGTTGCACTGCTGGTGCTCTTATTACAATCTGTGGGATAGGTTGTATTGCAGGAGGTGGTGCTGGAGGTTGTACGCCTTGTACTACTGCTCCGGTAACTATTGTGAGATAGTGTGAAAATCCTGGATCTTGTGGATTTTCTGGTTCTCTGTCTGTGATATCGAGGACGTGTTCGATACCTGCTGTGACAATTCGGGTTTCTAGTTCTTGTTGTTGATCCTCAACTGATCGTTCTCTTGGATCTAATGGAGTTGCAATAGATATATCCTCCTCCTTGTCTGATTTGTAGTCTGTAGCAAATCTAAATCTCTGTTGTGGCGATTCTTCTGAAGAGGAGTGTCTACTCTCTCTATGGCTAGCACTTGCTGGTGATGGTGCTTGGTAGTCTGGATGGTTTGGGTTCGTTATAGGCCAAAATCCAGTGCTTTGTTTGTCGTGTGCGATTTGAAAATAGTGGGCAGTGTACCACTTATTGTTCTTATCGTCTAGTTAGTACCAGTGATTATCAAAGAATTCGACTGGTTCTGGGGCGTGTGCTTTATAGGTGGGTTCTACAAGTGTAAGGTCTTGTTGATCAGGTAAGTAGTATCCTGTCTTTGGAAGTTCTACTGATTCTTCTTCGTGGTAGTTTATCCAGATAACACTTCCTAATACTTCTCGTGGGAGATTGTCTAGTCTTCTCCTAGTAACTTCACACTCTTTGTCTGGGTCGTCAGTGATTCGAGGAGCTAGTGATGCCGTCTTGGCGTCGGTTGCTTTCTGTAGGGAAGCCTTTCCTTCTGAATTGCATAGATGGTAGTCTAGTGTAACTGCACTAGTCTCGGTGCTTTACTTTACTTCTAAAGCCTGTAAGAAGGGTCTCTACAACTTAGTAGATGTCTGGTATAGTACTAGCCTGGCTAAAGTACTAAAGGGTTCAGTATGTATCAGGTAGCTAATCTGGTACAGTGAGGGGTTTTGTTATACACTAGCCTAGCTATGTATAGTAAGGGGTTCTCTTTACTTAGCCTTTAAAGAGACTTTAAAAAGGGTCGGTGCTTTCTTCTTATAGAAAGACTTGGTCTTGTGTTACGCTCGGACTTTGCATGGCGCTACGAAGTGCCTGGAAAGAAGAGAATCGGGTGATCTGCTGTTCTATGAACAGTGGGTCTCGAATTAACAAGAGTCTACTTTGTAGATTGTATCTCGAAGTCTGCAAGGTACATTATGCAAAAGCTAGTTGCTGCAACTAGTTCATTATGAGATGAGAGTTTAAGGTCTCGATTTAACATGTATGGAAACACACAATGAAAGTGAGGGCTTTTGAGGGAATCTGGGGAGGGATTGTGGTTCTATACAAGAGATTGCATTCTCATACAAGAGACCAAGTCTGAGGCTACTTGGCCTGTATCTACATCCTTATATACATGATTGGGGGCTGTGCATTGACTGTGCATTGCATAGCAATGACTGTGCAATGTGTAGTACATTACTGCGGTAAACTACGGATTACTACAGAGCTACAGGACTGTGTACTACGGACTGTGGAACTGTGCAATGATCTGGGGTTGCTTTGCAGCGCGAGAGAGAAGTGTGGGAAAGTGTACCTTCCTATTAGAGACAGGGGGTGGCTGAGGCTGGGACTCAGACACTTGCTGAAACAACCAAGTTGCGAGTCACATGGAGACTGCACATGATATGTCACGTGAGGATACATGTGATGAGTGCATGTGATTAGGCATGTATATGACTTGGCGTCTAAAGAGTTGACTTAGAGGAAAAAGCGAATTGGGGCATCTAAACAGGGTGCTTAGGCGACTCTGTAACATTCTACCTCCATGGAGCATCTGTAGGATCGTCGGTCTGTGTAGTTGCCTCGTCCTTGGCGGTTGGCCCTTGACCTATCAAGGTCCATGGGAACATAGGCATTGTTCATGCTTCGGGGGGCGTTTGATGAGTTGTATTGGCGTTGGGGGTAGTTGTTGTTTTGTTGGGGGCATTGATAGTTCCAATTTTGCCTCTGATACTGTGGCTGGGGGTTTCCCTGTCTCTGGGGCTGAAAGAACCGTCCCGCTGTATTCCCTAAGAGTGCTTTCAGTATCTCTTGGGATTGTGTCACTTTGATGGCAGTTTCTTTGTAGGTGGGGTAGTCTCTGACTGGTTGTTGGGCCATTGCTTTCATGGTGTTGGCTAGTACAGTCGGAGAAAGGTGCAAGAGGAAAAGTTGGATGCTTTCGGGGTGATTTTTGTCGTATCCCACTTCTCCGATTAACTGTTTGAAATCTATGATGTACTGATCAATGTGGGGCCAGGTCATGCACAGGGTGGTGAGTTTGTTCCTGGCCCTGAGTTTTTTTTGTGAGTCCATGAATTGGGCACAGAACTGAGCAATAAATTGATCATAGGTGTCTTGATTGTCTGGCTGGTTGGCAAGCCATGCTCCCATGTTGTGCCTCCATGTGGTGGTTTGGGGCCCCTTGACGTGTGAGAGGGTGTAGGCGACCCTAGTGATGGCGGACTGGAAGGGGATGTGTTGGTGGTTGAGGAGGAAGTGGTCAGTAACTTCGTCGATGAATTCTTCAGCTCTGGTACGGTCACCTTCGAAGTGAATGGGAGGAGCCCCCATAAGTCTTTCTCCATGGGCGGCGGGGGCCACCTGTTGTCCTGCGGGTTGTCCTCCTCCGGGTGGTGGGTTTCTGCCTCCGCCTCCTCCTAGGTTGCCTCCGGGGTTACCTCCGCCAGGGTTTCCTCCTCCTGGGTTGCCTCCGGGATTTCCTCTGCTACCTCCTCCTTGGGGTGTGATCTGGGTCGTCCCTCGTCCTCTGATCCCTGAGAGGGTCGTCGTGGTAGTGGCGAGGGTGGTTTGTGCTAACTGTTGAGCGAGTCGTTCGCTATTGGTGAGGGTTCGAGAGCTGAGGGTCTGCATGGCCATGGCTTCTTTCTGAGATTCCTGGAAGGTAAGTGCGGTCCAGGTGCGGTTCTTCACGTCTTCTGGGACTTCCTGGGTCCTGGTGAGTTCTTGGGGTTTGTCAATGTCGTCCGTACTGGTGTCCGAGGGGTGTTGTTCAATGGGGAGTGCTACCCTTGATGCTTGCTTGCTTGACTGTCTCGATCGCTGCTGGTGTTTGGCGAGTAGTTGCAATGTGGTGGATAAAAGAAGTCGAGTCTAATGTCACCGGCATAGGGTGCGACACTTAGACTCCTGAGTGTACTGTTTGTTTGTATGAGATAGAGGGGGAGACCGTGATGCATTCACTCCGTTCGATGGGAATAGCAAGCAATAGATTGAGACGAGGAGACTCGACTTAGAGTCTTAGAGACCTAAGACAAGTCCTACTTATACAAGTACACCTACGAGGCCTAGAACGAGTCACCAACTGCTAGAGGTACGGGGATGACGTTGGGGCGTGTCATCCTACTACGACGATACTAGGATCGACGTCATAAAGATGTCATCCTTACTACAATGCCTGTGATTAGTCCGTACACGAGGGGAGGGTCGAGACAATGAGATCACAAACGCGTCAGAGATACTATGAGTCATGGGGGGTAGGTAGCATCCAGAACGTGCTACAGGAAGGGGTTGGGTCAAGACATACAATCACAGGGTCCTCTGTCATGCCGCAGCTCTGGGTTCAACTCCTGGCAGAAGTGGTAACTCACCTTGGGCCAGTTCCCCTCATACTTACGCTCACCCCTGACCTCCAACATGGCCAGTGTAGCTGCCGGCGGTAACATCACCCATCTAAACCATACAAGCTCGAAGTCAATGCATCGGCTTTCGCCCTCGGAAGCATTCTCTACCAAAGAGACGACAATAACAAAAGACAGGCGGTTGCCTACCATTCAAAGGCGCTCAATCCAGCGGAAAGGAACTACTCCATTGGAGACTGGGAATTCCTGGCCATCATAGAAGGTCTTAAACATGTTTGACACTTAGTCATGGGATCACCCCATAAACTTACAATCTACACGGATCATGACAACCTCTGTTACTATCGGCACCCCCAGAAGTTGAACCACTGCATGGCCCACTACATCGTGTTCCTGGCAGACTTCAATTTCGAACTAGTCCATCTCCCTGGAAAAAGAAATCAGGCAGATACTCTGTCCCGACACCCGGATCACGATGACAGATCAGCAGACAACGAAGAAACCACAGCCCTTCCCAATGAGCTCTTTGCCAGAGCAATTGAAATCACAATCCTAGAACGACAAGTCCATCAACTACAAAAGGAAAACGACAAACTCTGTCAAGCCTGGAAGAAGAAGTATGGGATTTACCAAGATGAATGGAAGGTCTGGTGGAAAGCAGGATCACTAGTCGTCTTAGACGACAGGCAGCTAAAACACACCTTCCTACATCAGGAAAATATGAAAAAATCTTACCAGGCTTAGCCTACTTATTTTATGGATAAGCCTACTAAACATGTTAAGTTGGTCTTATTTTACTTAACAAACTTACATAGAATAAATTCAAGCACAGTAAATATGGTAAGGCAATACATAAGAATGCTAAGCAAATAGGAGTTTTGGTAAATACACTAAGCTAGTTAATGAATGTAAGTACATATTACAGAAAATATTGTAAGGCATAAGATAAGCATTCTAAGCAACCATAAGGCATGGCAAGTACACTAAGCCAGTAAATGGATGTAAGCAGTTCCTAAGTTATTTCAAAACTTATTTGACCAGCTTCAAAATTGGCTCAGCTTGAGAAATTAGAAATCTTTAAATAACTTGGAAACTGCTGATTATATTGCTTAATGTCAGCAGAGGACCCTCTATCATTTGATCTTATTTATCAGTCCAAATATTTTCATATTTTTATCTATTTTATTTCCAGAGATATAGTTATATTTGGCTTGGCTGGCAGCAACTGGTGAGCGTGAGAAACTCAGTCTCCCAAAAATATTCTAAGTCGCGATGTCGCAGTGAAGTCGCAAACTTCAACATCACGTGCAAAAGTTTAACTGGCACGTGTTCAATGTTGAACTTTCGTTCGCCTCCAAAAACCTTTCCACTGCACTCCCCACTCACGACGCCTTCGCCCTCGCCCTCGTCCACACGCTTTCGCCACTGTCCTACCCCTCGTCCACACGCCAACGCCAACCCCACTCGACGCCCACCCCTTTGCCATATGCCACCCACTTCCTCGACGTCTTCACCCACGCCCATGCCCACGCCCATGCCCATGCCCATGCCCATGCCCACGCCCACGCCCATGCCCATGCCCATGCCCACGCCCATGCCCACGCCCACGCGCCCACCTTCTGAAGAGGGCTGTATTAGGTATGTAATCCCTGCTTTGTACGTTCTGGATGCCCACACCAATGCCCATGCCCACGTCCATGCCCACGCCCACGCCGGACGCCCTTGTGCACGCAGATGCTCAATGCTCAATGGCGTCCTCGCTCACAACACCGACGCCCTCATCCACACGCGGACGCCTTGTGCGTCGTTTCCCCCAAGACACCACGCTATCCAGTCATATGCCCGTAGAGGGCTCTTTAGGTATGTGCTATCCATACTAACTGCTACCTTGTGTTCGCTCACAGCTTTGACTTTCCCCTCGCCCTCCCACATGCACACCCACATGCACACTGGATGCGTGTCCGTGCGCCTTCACACTCGCTGGATGCCCACACGGTGTGTCGGTGCCGGAGCTCTCGTCCACGCACACGTTGGGGGCACGCGTGCACGCTGGGGGTAGGCATGCATGCTGGGGGCATGTGTGCACGCTAGGGGCACACACGTGCGTCGGATGCACATGCACGCTGTGAGCACACGTGCACGCACGTTGGAGGCATACGTACACACCGATCCCCACGCGCACACCGGAGGTACTTTAGTCACATGCTCTTGTAGAGTAGTATTTTATGCTGTAGTAGGACAAAAAAACAAAAAAACATATGAAATTAAAATGGGAAAAAACATATAAAATAGGAAAAACATATAAAATAGGAAAAAAACATATAAAATAGGAAAAAACATATGAAAAACAAACATGAAAAAAAACCTTTAAGTTGAGATTAAGCAAAATGATAATCCTTTCAAGTCAGAGATAAGCTTAATAAACTGGAAAATAAGCTTTATAAATCAAAATAAGCAGAAGACCTAGCTTAGCCTAAGTAAATTTGCTTAGCCTAAGCATATTAAGCTTAGCTTGAGCTGAGCTTACATTTCTTCAAACATCCACTAAGTAGCTTTAAGTATGATTAAGTGCTCTTAAGTGTGTTTAAGAAAAACTCATATTTTCCTGATGTACAAGATTACCACGACGCACCTACATCAGGACACCCAGGAGTCTGGAAGACCTACCAAGCATTGAGACATGACTACTGGTGGCCAAACCTGCACAAAGATGTAGAAGACTACATCAAGGGGTGCACAACCTGCCAAGCGGTAAAAACCATTACACACCACAATGTGCCCCCTATTGCACCAATCGGACCAGGAGAAGATATGACCCCTTTCGCCACCATTGCGGTCGATTTTATTACAAAGCTACCTGAGTCACACGGCTGCAACACGATCTTCACCATCACCGATCACGACAGCACCAAGGCCATAATCCTGATCCCGTGTCAAGAAGACATGGGAAGCAAGGAAGTCACAAGGCTCTTCAGAGACCACGCCTTTCCTTACACTGGAATTCCCAAAAGAATCATTTCTGACAGAGACATGCGGTTCACGTCACAATTCTTCAAAGAACTCTGTGCCCAACTAGAGATCAAACAGAACATGAGTTCGGTATATCACCCCCAAACAGACGGGCAGTCCGAAAGAACAAATCAAACAGTGGAGACAATTCTGTGAATCTTCTGCAATCATCAACAAGATAACTGGGCAGACTGGCTCAAGGTTGCCCAGTACATGATCAACTCCCGTCCCTCATCTACCACCAAGAAACCCCCCTATGAATTATGGATGGGATTCATTCCCCGCACTCATCAACCCACATGTGTCGGGAATGTACTGGCAATCGAAGAGCGAAAATCCCAACTTCTAGAAGCAAGAAAAAGCACCCAAGAAGCCATCAGCAAGGTGCAGTCCCTCTGGACGAAAGACCCACACTTCAAACGATACTGCGTGGATCAGAAGGTCTGGCTAGAAGGGACCCATCTCCGCACAACACATCCAACGACCAAATTAAGGGCTAAACATTTTGGACCCTTCAAAATTACGGAAGTACTCAGCACCATAACGTACAGATTAGACCTCCCACCCGTGTGGAGAATCCACAATGCATTCCACGCAGCTGTCCTCCACCCGTATAAGGAAACAGAGTTTCACGGGCCTAATTTCACCGAAGCACCACCTGATCTAGTGGAAGGCCACGAGGAATGGAAGGTAGACAACATGTTAGCCTCAAGGCACACGGGTAAGAAGAAAACATTGCAATACCTAGTCAGATGGAAGGGATTCTCGGAAGCACACGACTCTTGGGAACCAAAAAGGAACCTAGGTAACGCCTCCCTCAAGGTGAAGGAATTCTGCGATAAGAACCCAAAGGCCATTCGCTGAATGGTTATAAACCCCTGAGAGATTACAATGGAATCCTCACCGCTCCCAGACATCTCCTCACTCTGCACACAATTCGAAAACCTGTCCCTCATGTCTTCACACTACAGCTCACCCTCCCCTGCCACTTGCAATGCTATGCTGGCAGTCGACACCGAGGAAGTTGCAGTACTGGAAGCCTCGCTCCACCCCACGACAGAAACACCCCCTGCCTTCCCTGAGGAACCAGCTTACGCCCCGCCAGCAGAGAACCCCCCTGACATTAACCAAGAGGAATATCTTCGCCTCTCACCCTCGGCTTACAGCATCCACGCACCCAGCCGTCTTCCCAGCCCTGAACTGCTCCCTGTTCCTCCCCCTCGTATCCACCCGCTTCCCCAAGATAACCCTGACAATCCCCACAACCGTGTCCACAGGCTCACTGACTTTGCGAGGGAATGCCTCTTCTATTCCGCGATGGGGCTAGCCGCCGCAGAACTAATGCTGGAAAGGCAGGAAATGACAGAACACCCTCTGGTAGTAGATCTGGACACCAACATTGTCCACCGCGTTGCCACCCCACTCTCCACGCCCTCCAACACAAATACGCACTCCACCCCAGCAACAACAGCTGACAGCCTCCCATCCCACTATACCATTGAGGTCAACATAGACGACCTGGTACAGACACACCCCCAAGAAGACTGGATCAGATTTGATCCAGACTTGCACCGCACCTCCATTCAAATCCCTGTCTCGGAGGCCAACCCCCTTGAGAAAACACCAGCCTGCTTCATCTGCTTTAGAGTAGAGCCCATCACAGGTGAACCCACCATCTACAGGACCATGGGAAGGGGCCGACCAATCTATGCTGAGTGCCTGGAAGCAGTGCCCGCCAGTTGGGCTGCGCCTGCCGACTACCGGGACAACGATCACTTCCAACTACTGACCGAGGAGAGAATGATTGGTGGCCCCCTCGAAAGGGCAATAGAAGACTTGGGCGACTACAGGGTCAAGGCCGACATCATGCACCTTCGAAATCTGGAGTCAGACCAATGCAAGCTCGCCCTCTGCCTACAAGAAGTACAGGCTTTAGAAGCCTACACCCAAAAGAGGCGAGCAGAGTTTGGGATGTACCAATTGGCCCATGTCGGACACACCAAGGTGGTCTGACAACGCCTCATCAGAGCAAATGCCCGAGATCGCCTCCTGCAGCTAGTGGACAAAGATGGTGAAAGAGGGGAGTTGGCATGGTGACATCAAACCAACCGCAGGCGGGAGGCCCCGTATCACGAAACTGGGACCTTACACTTGAGAGGTGGGGCACAAAGCGCCATTTCCTGGAACAGCGAGAATGTGCAAGATGATGCCTTAGCACAGGACGAATATGAAGAACACTGCCGCTGTTCTTACTGCCCGTGGTTCGACCACCTCTCCACCCACTGTGAGAACCCCCATTTCCTCTGCTCCACTCGAACCTCCGGGTGGTGCCGCATACCCTGCCACCACCGCTACTTCCACCACCAGATGCCGAACACCTGTCCCTACAGAGGACGGTGCAAGCATGCCAATGGCCACTACCTCACACACCAATGCACGACCTGGAACCTCTCCCTCCAGGACTGGCAGATCGAGTACAATCATCTCAAAGTGGGGTGTGACGACCTCTGCAAAGGAGAGATGAGTTGAGCAGGCATTGCCATGAGGCAGGCCATCACCCAGGTCGTCCTGGATGAGTACAAAGGTGCAAACCCTTCTTATGCTCCCCGCTCCCCTTCACCCAATTACAACTATGTCCCCGGCGATAACAAGGGATCAGATTAGCGCGTGGAAGCACTACTTTGAGGGGAGGGTGGTGATAAGCTCCACCTCTGGTATGGAGAGAGGTGAGGTGTTT
>WHVB01000055.1:0-126078 GCA_015178965.1 Russula ochroleuca | reverse complement strand
GGACGTTCGTCAACGACTGGCAATATCGGTTGCTTAGCAGTCACGCCTCCCGATGATGCAAACTGACTCCCATCCGAACCCGCGATCCCTACGGCATCAGCCTCCTATCGTCGCTCGTGACGTCCGGGTTGGATATTCCACAAAGACAGACGTCAGCAAGCCGCGTGAGCGCCGCGCGCAAACCCAGCGGGCGCAAGAGCAGGGCAAGCTTACGCACCCAGACGTGCGAACAACAGCAATGACACTGAGGACGCGATAGTATGTGTGTACTAAATCTTTGTTGCGGGACGGCGTGGTAACCCTGACTCGATGATGCTGAAGAGCAGACTTGACGAAGGACGACAAAAACTTTCGAGTTGCCTCATGTGGGACGATTTCAGGCAAGATTTCAGGACCAGCCAAGAAGATATTGAGAATAAAAGGTCACGGCGCTTCACCGCTTTCAGTTAGTATCAGACAAACGGCAACAAGTACAGCAGTACGGTACTACCGCACAACTGTAGTACACCCGAGTCCCACCCCAACATTTGGAGCCCCAAACCGGGGGCCCAATTTGGTTCAGGCATGGAGTAGCGAATTACGACTCATATTTCATGTCTGTGCGTACTGCGTACTGTAACAGTGTAACATGAAGCAACAATTGAAGTGCCAGTGATGGGTGCTACCTAATCAACAGCGTTCAATTTCTGCCAAGAAAAACAAAACACCAGTTCACAGATTTCAAACGTGATCGTGTTCCGCTTGTTCTTATCGTATTTACCTTATCAATAACGCTGAGACGATACGACGAAGGTGTAAACGTATCACAGTAAAATAACTAAATAGGTAATCGTGGGACGGTAGAGGTTCTAGGCCGAAGGCCTAGAATGTAGTCTCTGTGCAAGGAAGGGGACTCGGGCTGTCAACCGGCATGGTGCATCCGTCTGCCACCCGTCTCCGAAGATAAGGGTCAGTACAGTATGCCCAGAGGCGGGCAAAGAGGCTGGTCACGTAGCGGTTTCGAGCCTGCGAAAGCTCTCGTCAGGGGGCTACCGCTACCCCGACCGCCGTCCTTCCGAGTTCGTGTAGGGTACCTGCCAGTCTTACGACCTATCGGAGGAGTTGCCCCTCCTGGGGACCCCCCTGCGCCGCCGCGACTCACGGGGGGGGCCGACCTCCGATAGACTGGTTGCATGTGGGGATAGCACGAGTGGGGGGGAGGGAAACTTCCTGCCCAGCCTCCTTTTGAGGCCAGCGACGGCGCTCCCACAGGCACTGCTGGCAGCATGGGACCCTTTCGGGCCCCAGCTGCGCTTCTTCGGCCCCATGCGTTCCACGCGGTGATGGACCTCACCGCGTGACCCCCCCTGCCATCCGAAGATTCGCCGCCGGAGCGACAGAGACGACCTGATATCCGAATTTATAATTGGTAACTGTAAGGTAGAAAAATGGTAGGATATGCCCGAAGGGATGCGCGACACGACGGGCAGTCTGAGTTGTGCGCGTACGTCACGTAACGTCAGTCAGGGGCCAAGTGTGTCACTCCCACAATCGCTATCGATTAATCTCGGCTACACATCCTCGCCGCCGTCATCAATTCCTGGAGTCCCACTGCATTCACTTCACACACACACACCTCTCTCTCTCTCTCTCTCTCTCTCTCTCTGGTCTCTCTACCATGTCCTCCAACACCGACCCTCAACAAACGCGTCAGCGCGGAGGCAGTGTTGACGGTCTTCTCACGGACCAGACTCACCGGAGAGGCACTCTCGGGCCTCTCCCACAAAAACGGCTAGCAAATATCCAAGAGCAGGATATGATCGAGAGAGCGTTCAAACACATTAGTAGAATTATATCCCCGGAGGATGATGACGAGAAGATGTGGTACAACCTGAGATCTGTTTGGATCATCGTCGATCACGTTCTCCAGGAGGATCCGAATCTAGAGGAACATCTGGCGGAAAGGGACGAATTTTTCGATAATGTCAAGCGCAAAGGAGAGCAAGACTTTTTCAAATCACTGAGAGACATGAAAAAGGATAACTCCTGGGAGCGTTTATTTGACGATGGTACAATACATTTTTTCTTCATGTCGAATCCTTTGACTCTAAGCACTCTGACCACGTTCGTGTCTAGATGTCTTTATAAAACCACTGTCAAAGCGGTCTATGATATTATCTGCCGAACGCGCATGGATTTCCACCTTTCGAGGCAACGCCCACCTTGTGCTTCTTGAGACCATCGCCGATCTCCTCGACAGGAACAGAAATCCCTATGCAAGGCTAACCAACATCATAAATTCGTCCGGAACCGGAAAGTCTCGCACGGTAGATCAACTCGGGAAGAAAATTATAACGGTGCCCATGTGCCTCCGTTCAGAGAGCACAGAAGGTTCTATGTTTTACTTATTCGTTTCGGCGTGCTCAAAATCCGACCTTAATAGGGTTCCCTCCTTCTGACAGTAGTCTGCGTCATTGGCTTGTTTTTGGGGACTCAAGCTATCAATGCAATGATCAGAGGAGGCTAAATCATTTCGTGTATGCTCTCTTAATTGTCACCCGCACTACACTGGAGACTATCGTGACAGAGGGAAAAGGTACTAGTAGCTACTATCCTGTGACTACTTCCCGAATTAGTGGGTGCTAATGACGTTGTAGATGTCCCCCCGCTACCTGATCTTAATGATAGGAACGTTAGGGATATGTCCGAGATCGAGCGGGAGAAGCATGCATCATGCGTCAAAGATCGCCAAGCGTGGCTGGCATCGACCTTCCGCAACCTCATGACTACAGGTCAATCATCCAAATTTTCCAATACATATCGAAAAAAATTCTACGACGACGTGATTAAGTTGGCAAACCAGGTGAATTGTCCCTGCGACCTTCCTCGTTTTTGAGAGAATGACAATTTTTTCGAGAGAGAGGAAAGCCGCGAAGGCGGTAATGTGGAAGGGGCAGGAGAAATGCTCTGTCGTTTTGTAGACCCATGCCACTTACTGGATTCGGTTAAAGGGCCACGACGGCCCCTCGTCGTCTTTGCTCTCGACGAGGCTCATGTCCTCACCGATAATCGGGCAGACGATTCATGGGATTTGTTCTCGGAATTGCGTCGTATTCTTCGACAGATCTACGATCTCCCCATTTTTTGGCTCTTTATTTCGACAGCGGGGAGGTTCAATCAATTCTACCCCTGGCCTATGATAGGTTCAGACCCTTCGAATCGGGCTCGGGTCAGAAATTCCAACCCCCGTCCCCTGGTACCAATTTCGGAGATCAGTTTCGACGACCTGGCGTACCCTGCCCTGGAGAATACTGTTGCGTTGGGTCGAGTGGTACAAATCGACTGGATGTCTCATCTCGGTCGCCCGTTGTATGTCCACTCCAGTGATCCCTTTAGAGAGCGGCTTACTTTCCATCACGATTAGGTTTGGGTCTCATTGGGACGCCATGGAACCCCAAAGGGAGACCGTGCTTTTGGACATCGCGAGGTGGAAGCTGCTGAACGGACCTACTCACCTTGCCAAAAACAATCGGCCTGGTTCTCTTGCCTGCCTCTGTGTACGATTCGCCCTGGAGTTCGATGTCGATGGAACGGCTCTAGATGTAGCCTGTGCACAAGTTGAACGGCATATGCGAATCTGCGTGGCAGCGACTTACGAGTTCGAGACGTTTATCACCGTTGCCGGGTCAGAACCGCTTCTGGCTGAGGCCGCCTACGAACTTATGAAGGAGAGCAAGACGAATGCGGTGTGCCACTTGGCAGACCATCCGGATCTACATTGCGTCGAGCGTGGACGGCGTGGTGAACTGGTTGCGACGACGCTCATAATGCATGCGTACGACGAGGCGCGGAGGCCGGCATCAGATAATCAAAGATGGGTGTCCGTCTCCGCCTTCATGAAGGCCCTACTTCCGCCGACTGAGTACGACACTCTTCTAAAATGTCGACCGACATTTTGGCGGACGCGGGAGGACAAGCCCTTCGACGAGACGTTCCAGGATTACGGCATGTGGTTCAACCATGTGATCAAAATTGAGGACACCAAGATGATCTCAGCCGACAATCTTTGGAAATTCGTCACGCGTGGGGCAATGGTATTGCTTTCGAATTACCAAGATGGCCTCGACATTGTTTTGCCCCTTTGTGACACGAAACAGAACCTTTCCAGAGACTCTATGACGGCCATACTAATCCAGGTGAAGAATGCGGAACGCTTCAAGAAGGACATACAAGAGTCGTTGTTTGACGCGATGAGTCCTTTCGACTTGGGCGTATTCCCAGAAGAAGGGACTCCGACCACTGTGACTCCGAAGCCGGTGATCCGACTTGTGCTTGCGCTCGCTTCTCCCGAGGCTGGCGTCGCCTTTCGGGAAGAGCCCGAGCGTGAGAGTGATTCGGATACGTTCACCGCTTTCGATATATGGCTTGCGGGACTATCGGAAGCCACGTTCGGAAAGATTGGTGACGATTTGGTCTCATATCAATATCTCCTGGACCGTTCGCTTCGGCCCCACGACGCATTCGAATTGACGGATGACTCGCTTATGAGCGATGCGACGAAGAAGTTGAGAGGTGATTGTAGGCGGAGGATGGCGTCGTTGGCCTTGTCTGACAACTAGGAACGGGCGTCGCCAGCTGATCGATTCTCTGGTAGCGAGTACCATCTGTAATTTCGGCTCATGATGTAGTTCTCATTCTCTGACGTGTTTTCTAGATGCTTTGACTCATACCTACAACCTGTACTGTGTGCACTTTTTGTACCTGGCCCGATCGCCAATGGCACCTTGTATATGTATGTCTTCTATAACCCTTCGTTGATCTCCCCGGCAGGCCTTCCATATGGGTCTAAATATTGGCCAAGAATGTGCTGTTGGAAGTCAATAAATCCTTGTTCCAGCGATCATATCGATCATTGTCGGTTAGATGCGAATGTGTACATCCGACCACGTATCGACTCCACCCAAGTCATCACTTATAAAGAGCCGTTACATGGCGTAACTTTCGAGCTGTGCTGCTCGTACATTCGCCTTGTCCATGAAAAACGTGTTCTGCCGAAGCGGGCTCCCTTGAAGTACCGGCGCCAGCCTCCAGGTCAAAGGAAGTTCGCAGAAAACCAGGAGAAACCGCCATTTGATGTAAAACACGAAGAGGAAAATGCCGCCTGATCGGAGTAGGGTCAATGTTGTGTGATAGGGGGAAACTGATGAAAATCATTATAAGAGACGCTGAACCCAGGAAACAGGGACCGTGATATGCTGTCCAGCGATTGTAAGTTGAAGAGATCTACGGATATAAACGGGGAAAAGCGTAGGATGTGGAGTGTAGCAGGTCTCATTGCATGTATATTGCTCTATGGTGCGGGAAGTGTGTCGAGGGAGCCACGTACGAGGCCTTCGGATACGAGGGGATGAAAGAGTCAGAGTTGAGCGAGCATACGCAAGGTATTAGCTGTAGGGACAACTTGAAACGGTTGCATTGCAGGTCCAGCAGAGGGGAGGACGGAGCTCATTCATACGTCCACAATGGAGCACTGAGACAGTATATGGTGGTTGAGACAAAGGAGCGCAGAGTTAGAGGTTTGTACCCAATACATCAGGAAACCTCTCAAGCATCTTAACTTCCTTACTTGATGTCATTCGTGCGAGTGATAAGGACAAAATAAGGTACATTAGGGACATCAAGTCGCCTGAGGGTTTTCCTGGTGCTGACGGCGGCGTGTGGACAGTTCGAGTAAAAGACAAGGGACAATGGGAAATTCAGAGGTCGAGCGGCCTCCTACTTTCAAAGGAAAGGGATGTTTGAAAAGTCGATCAAATAGGCGGGCAAGTAGTCGGTCCCGAACGTACCTGGGCACCGTGGGAACAACGGTTGGTTCGGTACACCTACACCTAACCCTAGCGATACAGCGATTCACTCTAGTTCCGTATTCTGATGTAGCCCAAGCCATCCAATCCTCTCGTCGCCCCGCAGCTCTCGTCCGTGAGCGCTCATCAAAAGTGAGAGACGTTCTTGAACTACGTACGTACGGACGTATACATCTGCGGCGGTCACTTCCAGAGGCGCTCGATCTCACAGCGCACGCCGTGCGACTGGACGCGCGCTTTCCACACCTGCACTGCAGGCTGTGCAAGACGTGCATGCTGAAGCGAACGGTGCCATCTGCGCGCTTTCGGGACAACCACTCGCCACTCTCCGCGCCCCGGGCAGGCCCACTGCAGGCCCCCGAGCCTCTTCCGCGAATCCGCGCGGTCGGCTTCTTGCGGTGGATACGTTTGTTTCCGTTTGGAACGCGAGCCTCGCCTCAAGGCGCTCAAGCGCTCAACGTTGAAGTTGAAATGCGCCGATTGGATGCGATACGTGGCCCAAGGGCGTCACGCGATATTCAGCAATTTTCCTCGAATGACCACACGCAGGCCTCCCCCTGAAGATCTACACACGGTGCGCTCGCTTCGCCTGCTGCCTGCATGTATCACGGAGTTGCTTTCACGCTTAATCTATGCGTTCCGTTCTGCCCTTCCACGTTTCCGAACGCGCCCGGACTAACTGCGCGGCTCACGCACTGCGCCACTTCATTCGTTCATCTCGAGTTCGACCTTCGCACCTCCTGCTGCCACTATTTTGGAAGATGCGGTGCGTGCACCGTGTCTGGTGAGTACAGTACTCCAGTTCTCCAGGGCGGTGGAGTTTGCACGTACTCCGGAGACGTGCTGGGCTGCTGTTAGAGCACCGCAGGGGACCTGCGTGGGGGTCAGCTGGCGTGTTCCATATGACCCCACGGGCGCTAGTTGTTCATCCCCCCATTACGGCTTGACAATGCGTTTTTCGCACCATTAAATGGGCTGCGGCCTGCTGGCGCCGGCGGCTCTGCTGAGTGACCTTACGAATGCGCTCGATGTCTCCCTGGCTACGGTATTTGGTACGCTGTTCGAGGCTCCTCTGGTGGAAGCACGGGGAGCCGCGACGGCGTTTTGCGGCTGATGATACCGTTTGTGAGGAAGAGACTGATCGAGGGTGTGTAGCGTTGAGGCCGTTGAGGGCTTGCCCTCCAGCGAGGCATTGCAGAAGATGATCGAAAAGATTGTGTGTGGGGGTCAGTGAGGCTGAGAAGGCTAGTAGCATTATTTCTCCACGTCCCCCTATGCTTCAGCAGTAATATGGGCGCAAATGGTTGCAAATGGTTACCACTTTTTGCCCGGGCCTGGTGTAGTATCGATTGGATGCGATCTTAGACGCCACCGTTTCACCCAGTTCAGTGTTGAGAATGTTCGTGCATATCAGGCCTCGAGCCTCATGCAGGCCTCATGCACCTCATACTTTTTCGGATGTTGGCATTTCTTCCTCTTCGTCGTCGTCTCGTCGACCACTGCTTCACTAATGCACCCAATTTGCGGCGCTCCGAGTACTACTGCAGCTGGGCCCGGATTTTCTAAATCTCAACCAAGATGGGCTGCTTGGGAACAATCATATCGAGCTATACACTGGTCCCTGTCTATACCCTTACCTGTCTACACCCTTATTATTACAACGTACAACAAGGTCAAATCTTATCTGAGCGTGTTTGCCTGCGCGGCGGCCCGTGGGGTTTCCGAACACTCCGAGTCGGCAAAGCCCGGTTTTCATTAGAGCGCTGGCATCAACCTATTTTCGTATGTTCGTCCATTTCTCTCCGGAGTCCGGACGCGTTGGACCATGCTTCCCAATACAGACCTCACGTTGGTGTGGTCACGGCGCGGTAAGACAGGGGCTCTTCATGATATCGACTAGTGGCACTCGTTATTTTGTTTATCGGACGAACAAGGTAACATTAAGACATTCTGACATCTTCCATGCCAATTTGCCACGTGCCTTTGGCACATCTCCTATATCCTTCACGGCGTTCGTTCCCTGCCCGTGGGGGTGCGGCGTGCCCCACCCGGCCCCAGGACACAGGGCAACGATTCCCTACAGATGAGCGCCATACATACCCGGGCCCAAACGTGCTTTCAATGAGGTCGGTTAACAAGTCTGGCAAAACGGAACCCATGACTTGGGAAATGGGAAAGTTGCGCAAGTTTGTTTGGCCTTTCCCCGCTTCCCACACAGGAGGGGCCTTAATTGCGAAAGCATGGCCAGACGACTAGCCGTTTTCGGGTCTCTGTAGACCCTGCATCCCTTCACACACTGCAGTCGATTATAGTCCCCGCGCAACACACTAGTAAATACCGATTCTTCCTTTAAAGTGGTCTCTCTGTTGGGGTGACTGTATCCTCTCACACAATGTCAGCGTTGTCAACACCCGTTACACCCGTTACACCCCTTGACATAGAGGCTCAACTCGCTCAAGCTTCTGAGTCGAGTCCTGACGCAGGTCAGACACATCCACAACCGACGCCATCTCATGCTCTGCAAATCCCCAAGCAAATCCCAGCTCGGATTTCGAGACTAAGGAAGTCATTACGCCCTCGTTGGCATCGTAATAAAATTCCTAAGACCAAGGGTACGCTTTTACTAACCAAAAACTTTCTATCTCTGACTCACAGTGGTTATTATAAAGCCCCTAAACACGGCGACGCATCCGCCACATATTGGAAACTGTACAGATCCGAGGCAGAGATCAATGACAAGAAATTCGTCGACAGCTTAAAGGGTAATACTGACTCGATGGTTTTCCTGGTGAGAGGCGATGCGCATATGATTTGTCGTTCATATTATGGTCTCTTACGATTACCCTACAGAATACTTTGTTCTCTTCCATCGTCGCATCATTTATCATCGAAATATACAAGACGCTCCAGACCACGGGTGGTCCCCGGAATAACGCCGTTCGCATCAATATCGTGCTGTTTCTCAGCTTCTTCCTGAGCATCGTCAGCGCGGTGTCATGCGCCCTTCTCCAGCAATGGTGTAATGAATACTTGATGTTTGCCTATCCCCGGGCGGCTCCACACGATTCTGGGCGTGTCCGAACCTATTTATTTCGAGGCCTTCACCAATTCCAGATGAGGAGGTTCATGTACGGCACACACGTGCTCTTGCACATCTCGGTCGTCCTTTTTTTCTGGGCCCTCAGCGATTTCTTCTACACGGTCGATCACCTTTTCGGCCTTGTCACCCGTTACACCCTCGTTGCATCAGCGATAGTCTATATCCTCTTCAGCATCTCCCCCCTGATATACAGTAGCTGCCCCTATAGTACGCCG
Organism: Russula ochroleuca; assembly: GCA_015178965.1. NCBI lineage: Eukaryota > Fungi > Basidiomycota > Agaricomycetes > Russulales > Russulaceae > Russula > Russula ochroleuca. Next base: position 116,920 of record WHVB01000055.1, on the reverse strand, counting down.
ATGACCCCTCCACTCCGCGCTGGCATCATCATCCTCCGTATCATCATTCGCTCCCCGTCGTGGTTCCCGAAGTGGTTCCTGAAGTGGTACCAGAAGTGGTTCCCGGAGTGGTACCGTGGTAGCAAGCCCGAGCCTTTCGATCTAACAGGACTTGAGTACTACAAGGGCATCCACTTCGACAGAGCGCATTTATACTCGATGGAGGCGGAAAAGCGGGCGGAGAAGCTTGAGCCCTATGCCATGAACTGGCTCTTTACAGAAGATGACTTCGACGAAGACGACATGGACAAGTTCTTGGAAGGTCTTCCGGGATACATATCCTCAAGTCTCACCGAAGAGCGTCGATTGGACGAGTATCTAGCCGCCAAGCACATTTTTGCTCGTATCAAGGAGCATTTCATTACCTGTGCAACGTCGGTGGAGCTTTCTAACAAAGCAAGCATTGCTCGCGTGTTCTTCTGCGTCAAGGCCCTCCTGCGCGTATTCGAATACAGTCGCGAGTGCAAGGAAAAGCCTTCCGTACCGGCGGGCGAACTTGAAGAGGTGTTACAGTTCCAGAAGGAGTACATTCAAGAGCTTATAAAGGACTTCCAATCGTTATGTGAGGTGGATGATCCAATGATTGCTCTACGTGCCTCTTGCATTACCGCGCTTGCTGTCCAGGGCCTCCTTTCTGAACTCGTCCTACCGGTTAGCAAGACGACAGACAGCTCACGGTTTCCCATCTCTCTTATCCCAATCTATACGTTCTTTTTTGCGGAAGAAAATAAGGACACCATACTGCGGCTTGACAAGGGTGGCATGGTCACTCCCGAGGAAAATAGGAGCATGTGGAACAGCCTTCTCCACGACGGGCCGGTCGCCAATCTGACAACCCTCGGCGAAACTGTTCTTGAGAGAGAACAGGGCCACGCACCACCCTTGACCCTTTCCTTCTGCTGGGAGACCCTCGACATACTCCTAACGCAAATTAGGGCGATTCACTTCACGGAACCTCCTCGTGTACAGAATGATTTCGATGACCTGCATGAGACCACCCGCGCGCACTATCATTCTGAGGTGCAGGGCTTCCGCGTCAGGCCGCTCCTCGATATACTGGACACTGTTGCCCGAGGGCGGCGGTTTCTAATGGTGTTCTCAAACCACCCCAAATATCGCAATAGAGTTGATGTCGAGTTTGGAAAGGAGGATCTTCGGAATGGCGATCTTCTGGAGGCCTTTGCTCATTGTCTCCCAAATTTCATCTTGAGCAACACTCCAGAAGTACGGGGAGATTTAATGGAAAAGGTCATCCGTGACGATGATCTATGGACCAGTCTACAGGTGAACCTCGAGAACACCCAGAAATCAGACAGCCCCACCCCTGACAGGCTCCGCGTCTTTGAGGACTGCTGCACCGTGCTCGATGTGGCGTTCTCGGTCCTAGAAGATTCACGGAAAGTGGACTGGCGTGCACGCGAATTCGTGTCACTATTACAGCGCTTCGAGTCATTCATCACGCGTTGCTTCCGAGGCGCATTTATTAGGACAACTAGATTCCGGGTCGGTATTATCAAGGCTCGATTTTCCAAGGCTCTTCTAGCTCAGTTTTGGAACGACCGCGACAGCGAAAGCACCGTGTCCTTCCGATCACAGTGGGACGTTGCTTCTCTTGCGAGACTAATTTATACTCTCGGTTTACGGGATGAAGAGGATGCAGAATTTTGGAATTCTTACTTCCATAGGGGCTATATTGCGGACTCTACGGTCAAAGCTCCTGGAATGGCCGAAATAATCGCGTGCGGTGGGCCCCTACTAATCTTTTGCCAACTAGGACATTTGATTGCTACAGCCTTACCACTCGATCAGTCCGGTATAAAAATCAAGGATATCGTGAAGGTGTGGAAACTACAGGAGAAAGTAATTGAGAACACGCATCTACCCTTGGACCGCATCTCCGATCCAGTTTGGGAGGCAATAGATCAATTGCGAGAACAGGTGGACGGCCTTCGCGGCAAAAATAAGGGCAAGGACCGAGGAATATTGCGGCGCCTGCTTCGGATGATCGATGATGTTGCGATTTCGGTTGCTAAACATTCGACGTCGCCCTCCGAGTCGGGAGAGCCGCCCGGCGTTAGGAGCCATCAATTTAGCTTCGCTTCCGAGTCAACTGCAGTGACTGGAGGACCATCTAGGGGTTCACAGACCAGCGAAGGCGAGGACGGCTTTGGAAGTGCGAGCTCTTTATTAATTCCTAGAGCTTCTGTTGACTTGCAGCCAGAGAGCTCCGCGCACAATGTTTTAGATCGCGAGAGGAAGCGGTCAGAGTCTCCCGATTGGGCCGAGTCTCCTCAAAGCTACGAGTCGGACTTCCACGGACTTTCTTCTCTTCACCGCACATTCCCAGGATTTAGTCCTACCAGGCAGAGCCTAAGCCTTGTCAGTCGGGCAAGTACCGATGCGGCGCCATTCACGTGGCGCAGAGATGCACACACCGTTCGTCGGAATCCCGCAATTATTCTCCCATATGAATCCTTCGACCTCAGCGACGAAGGTCAATCAGGCGCAGATCCCACCTCCGATGAAGAGTGAATCATGTAGTCTCCCGAGTCGTTTGTGAATGATGTCAAACGGTATGTCATACTTGGCGTATCTGTTGGCACTGTGGTTAACGTTTATTTATTGATGACGGGGCATATTTCTCGTTCAGCGCGCATTGTTCTCGCCTTTTCATCTGACAGATATACTATTACCGATTTTCTTTGAAGCATGGCTTTTATGTGGGAAGGGGTTTCGAGAGTGTACTAATATAATGTCTGGAAATTATGGTGTGACTGAGTTTGCCATTTTGTGATGCGATTGAGGTAATCACGCGTCAGGGTAGGAGTGTACATCAAGTTTTTACGAGGCTAACTGTAAAGACCGAATATCTTTCGGCCACTTCCGAGTCCAACATTGTCAATAGGGACTCCTTGTTGCACGATTCTAATCTTACCCTACTGCCTCATCTACACTTGTTATACCCATGACTTTTTCCTACTCGTTTGTACAAGCCAACGAGGTGACGTAGTTACAGTATAGAGCTGTATGACGTAGCGTTAGTTGACCGAATATATTACCGTTTCACGCTTACAGTTTTTTCAAGAGTTTTTTTCTCCCGCACAAAGTGTCTATGACGGTTTTGTACCTCGTGTTCCCAACGTTTTCTTCCCTTGTCTAACCCTTCCAGGATATCAGAACCCGCAAGGTCTACGTCCTTTCCCTCTTTTACATAATGGACGACATCCCTCTGCACCTTGGCAACCAACGCGACTCCTCATGTTTGATCCAGTAATCCTCACCGCCCCATGCGCAAGGCCACTTCCAAGGATTCACGGGGCCCCTCTGGCTCACAGATGAATGAGATCACATAGATGACCGAGTATCAGTCCGTTCTTGTGAGCCATGACTCCTACTTTGCTAATACAGTACTACATTCACAGAAATGACTTGGTCGGAATAATGGAGATGCTGAATAAGCGCTCAGAGACAACGGTAGATGGGTCCACGGAAGCGTCAGGCCGCTCTCATTACTCTACGCAGTCTCTACGCTTACTTCTCTGACAGAGGCTTACGCACTCGGGACTTCGTTTCCATGTAGAAAGGTTAAAGCGCTCGCACCTGCAGAAGCATAATAACTCGTAGAACGCTTCATTGTCGGCTTAGTGCCCGCTTTGGCTGTCACCGAGCCCGAGGACTACAGTATATATGCACCTTCTCTTCATATAATTTTCCCGTCGCTTATCTCCCTAATTACCTGAATAATGACAGAATGGAGCCTCGGCTGCAAGGATACCTAGGTTAACCACTGGCTAATCATGCGCAATGAGCCAGCGCTGTCATCGGAGTCTGAGAATACTTGCGCAAGCACGTCGTGGTGGCTAGCCGGGTAAATGTTAACATCCTCAGATGCGTCAAGATCCCTGTTATAAAGGTGGTGCCCGTCGTGATTTCTCGTCTCTAACGGAATTCTGGGAGCTTGTTTACTATGCTGTTCCACGCTCTTGCTCTACTCGCAATCCTCGGGCTCGCGCGTGCGGCCACGGTCACCAAGCGGCAGGCTATAACGACCCTATCATCAGCTCAAATTGAGTCATACAAACCATACACATTCTATGCAGCGGCGGCCTACTGTCAACCCTCACTGACTTTGTCCTGGTCGTGCGGAGGTCTGTGCTTGGGTCGTTCTATACTTCTTCGACATCCGAGTTGATCTTCACAACCACCCCAGAGAAGTGCACGGGTAACCCCACCTTTCAACCTTACGCTTCCGGCGGTGATGGGTCGGCTGTCCAGTTCTGTTTGTGACTCTGCTGTTCTCGATTACCATTTTCAACCTTAAGGGCTAATAAATGAATGGAACAGGGTACGCTGGGTGGGATCCCTCTTTGAGCTCAGTCATCGTCGCCCACCAGGGTACGGATCCAACAAAATTGTGAGTGTGGAGCTTGTCTACCCGCTCCTAACTTGCAGATATGTCGATTGGACTGACGGACCCCTCTCTCAGTCTTGCAGATTTGATCGATGGCGACTTAATCCTCGGTTCTTTGGACTCGACGCTCTTCCCTGGTTTATCGTCTTCGATCCAGGTGCACCAAGGATTTGCGAATGAGCAGGCAAAGTGAGCAACCAGAGCCTTTTTTATTTTTCTTGGGAGAGGGTGGGATTACTGACTTTATTTCCCTGACCTGCCTCATCCATGTTTTTACATCGACATAAGGACGGCCCAGACGATCCTCGCGGCGGTTCTCACGCTTCTCGAACAGCACAGCGCGTCATCCGTCGTCGTCACGGGGCACTCCCTTGGCGCGGCCCTCGCGCTCCTTGATTCAGTCTACCTCCCGCTTCACCTGCCAGAGGGCACGAGCGTAAGCATGATCGGCTACGGCATGCCGCGCGTTGGCAATTCCGCTTTCGCGGATTACGTCGACGTGATGGACAGTGGCAGCCTGACGCATATCAACAACAAAAAGGACCCGATTCCGATCGTACCTGGCAGGTTTCTTGGTTACACGCACCCTGCCGGTGAGGTACACATTCAAGCCTCGGGCGCGTGGGACGTGTGTCCGGGCCAGGATAACCCTTCGGATCTTTGCATCGTTGGAGACGTGCCTAGTATATTTCGGGGCAAGCTTTCGAACCATAATGGCCCGTATGATGACGGTATTGTCATGGGCTGTTAGATGGGGTTGACTGGACGGAAGAAGAGGTGAAGGTGTTGGGCGCTCCCGTTGGGCTCCAGCAATGGATGACCCCCGTTGGAGCGCTCATCAAAGACATTTCTGGCACACCACACCTCTGGGCCTCGAAACCATTCCCCGACACCACTTCGCCCCCACCCCTTTCTATTCCTTAGACTGGACTGTAAGCCATCGCGACCACGCTCCTTAGCTTTTTACCCGTGCTCGAACATTGGACCCAACACACCTTATTTATTCGCTATTCTCAATATCGTAGTACGGACTTCGTCTCGTACCTCCAATTGAGTCTGCATGAATATATAAAGACCCGGTTCTCTCTTTGCGATGACCCTCTTTCGGCGTTGTTCACCAGCGTGCCTCCTAAAAGCCTCTTCCTCTTTCTCTCCAGCTCTTTGTTTTGGTCATTTGACGCTAAGCAACCTCCAGCATTGAGACTCGAGGCTCCTCCTCCTCCCCACTTGTCATTCCTAACCTCACGCCGCAGGACTCGCACGGAGGGTGTCTATGTAGGTTTCAATAATAGGTGTACTCGATCTCCTCGATCGCTCGACGAGAAGAGCAAGGGACTAAATAGGGAGCGGGGACAGGCACACAATAGCTACAAGTATATGATCCAGCAGTAGACAACAAAATACTATATCAACCAAGATATCAATTAAATCGCTAGCTCCCACTCCCAGCCTCCCGCTCTAGTATCCGCCTTAACAGAGTGCTCTGCGCGTCCATCGCCCCACGCAGCTCCGCAAGCTGGACCGCGAGATCGCCATGCGACTGCGCAAGCTGGCGGTGCGCCTCATTGCGCTCACACGGCGCCGCCGCCGCCGCCGCATTCGTCGTGTGAAACGGATCGTCCACACTAAGCGAGCCAGCCCGCAGCCGCCTGAGAAGGGTAGGGCTCTGGAGAAACTACATTGAAATGTTTGAGTTAGGTACGACAGTAAACCGCGATAGTTTCGAGGAAAGAGGGGCCAACTTGGCAACTTACTATCTCAGACTGCGTGTAGGCATGTCTAGATTGCATGTATGGCGTGCGCGGGGTATGTCCGTTCGTCATTTCGTTCCATACCATGCTGAATTCGCGCCCGAGGACAAAGGAGGGTAACGCGATGAGGAGCAAGCCAAAGAGGAGCAAAGGGAGTGTGACCAGGCGCCCGAGGAACGAACGTGGTGTTATTTCGCCGTAGCCGACAGTGGAGATTGCTGTGTGCGGGCCCCATTAAGCGTCAAGAATCTCATCCATCGATGCAAAGGCCAAAATTTCACTTACTAACAATGACAAACCTGCGAAAACGGAGCCGACATTAGGCGAGATGACTGAACGGAAAGGGTTACGTACCACGCTGCAGCGGGTATGGACTAGCATGTGCGCCGTTAGAGACATGATAAGACAAGGCACGGGCAAACGAGGACTCACCGCAAACTGAGATGGATCGCCATCCGAGTTGATGAAAACTTCTAGGGTATCGTCCCACGAACCGCGCTCTATAAAATACCTTGACGTGCTCAAGATGAGACCAGGCAATATAACGAGGAAAGGGTGCGCACGTACAGAAGGGTGCTAAACACGATGACGACCATGAGTACAAAGAATCCGAGGGCCAGGAGTGCGTCTCGCGAACGTCGGAAAGAGAGGTACATGACCTCGATCGTACTGAGTTCACGCGATCTCGCATTAGCAGGCAAAGGAGACACCAAATAAAAAAAAGAACACACAGAAGAAGGGTGCTATTATAACGGAACGGGCGGAAGACGCGAAGCAAACGAAACGTGCGCAGGATTGAGAAACGAAAGAGCGTAGACTGTGGATGTGCCGTACAGCATCTGATAAGATAACCAATGGGAGGATTCGAAGGGAAAAGACTGACAGTGTCCTTTTGTAGTGCAATCTCTATGTAGTAAGGAAGGATAGCAAGAAGATCCATGATACCAAAAAACGCTGGTGTTAAAAGCAAAGTCAGGGTCGATCGTCACAGTTCCAAGGGGGAGAGGGTGAAAAAAAAAAGGACGACGCACAGCCAACCCAACCGAATAAACCAGACCAAGAATAACTCGTCGCAGCGCACCTTGCGACATACTCAACCGTAAAAAGCGCGACGAGGCTCGTCTCCAACCCGAACCAGAGCCCCCCAGGCAGCGAGTGCAGCGCGCCGGGCACGGTCTCGAGGATCGTGACGAGCGCAGAGAACACGATCAGGAAGGTGACGAGCACGTGTACGAGCACCGCCGCTGCGGACGAGTTGGGCCGTTCGAGCAGGTTGTACAGGTGCAGGCGCCAGGCGGGCGTGATCATCATCGACGGCGAGGCGCGGCCACCGCTTCCTCTCCGAACGCGGGTACGAGCACGACGGGCACGAGCAGAGGCTGTAGCAGAATGGTGGTGATGAGGATATCCATTTTCATCGCCCTCGCCGCCCTCCGCGTCCACGTCCGGGTCAGCCTCTACTACCTCCTCATCTTCATCCTCTTCGTCGTCGTTGTCGTCATCGTCGGGGAGCATGCGACGGCCTATTGAGGGTTGATCGGAAAGGATTTCGCCGTTGCGTGCAGTCCGAGTGTTGAGGAAGGGGAGAGCGTAGAGGGGGATGGTGGACGACCCTGAGGAAGGCATGGCGAGGGTTGTGTGCCCTGAGCGCTGAGCACTGCGGGAGCGCCTCGGCCTGTACCCTCTTCCTTACACGCATCTCGTCACGATGTCCGACGGCGTTCCTGTGCCAACGTTCTCCCCAAAGAACTACAAAGAGACTTTCCAGGTTGATTAAAATGCATTTCTTCTATATGCCGTACCCACGTCCTTGCTCTTTCAGAGTAAGACAGTCACCTCACAGTTTGCCGAGTACGTCCTTTCTTTCTCCTCTCCTGCCGCTCTTTCCACCACTCAAGCTTGATCCCATTGAAGTCCATGTGCAGAGGCATCTAAAGCATCCATGGAGTGCCTAAACCGACACGACTACGACCGCGACAAATGTCTCGATTTCTTCCAAGCCTACCGTGACTGCAAAAAAGCGTGGGTTCGTCGGACCATTCACCTTCCTCATACCCGCTGCCCCAATCACGCACGCTAACCTCTTCCCGAGATGAATCAACGCAAGGAAGACCGTCGTGCCGGGAAGTATTAGTAAATACTAAGCAATACAATATGCGACTTATATGAAACCAATCATTTATTCGTCATCCATGTCGGACAGACGTCTATGTCCCCTACACCAGTTTACTCGGTCCCCACGACCCAGGGCCGAATCCGCGTGGCCCGAGAGCAGCATCGATAACATGCATGATAGCGAGCACTTTCTCCTCTTCCCACGGCTGACCAACAACCTGTACGCCGACTGGAAGTCCCTCCATCGCTTGCGCATTATACGCACCCTTAGGCCCATAAAGCTCCCCCTCGAGGATTTTGGACCCATTTCCAGGTGCGGCGCGCCACTCGTCCGAGAGCCCGTCGCGCGCAGCATCGACGCGGGTGACGGGTACGACGCCGACGGGCGAGTCCACGACGTTGTACATCAGCGTCGCGCATGCGATCGGTGCAAGGCGATCACACCCGCCATGTGGCAATGCTGGGACCGCCTGTACGGGAGCGAGCACCGCGTCGAGAGGAAGATTGTCTGGCCCGGCAGCATCCCAGAGAGATGTGCGCGTCCGCTTCTCGAACGCAATCTTGTCCGCAACGCAGTTGTAATATTGATGTATGGATTTATGATGCGATTGTGCAAGGAATGAGGCGAATATGGGGTCCCCGACGAAGTTGCGAATCACCCAACTAGCAAATGAGCGGACAAAGCCTAGGACGGTTAGAACGGGGAGCACAATTCATGTAAGCGTGTAGAGTATTCACCAGGAAGGCGGGGACCCAGGGTAACCAAAAAGAGTGCCGACTCCTATACAAGTAGAGGTCAGCCTGAGTGCGATTCATGCATGTAATGGCATGTGGATGGTCATACCTTCTTGTCAGGACCGAGGTGTTCTGTGAGCTTTTTGTACCCGTCCGCAGAAGTGATTCCAGCGAAACACCGCAGCGCCTGAGCAGCTGAAACGAAAAGCTCAGTTCTGCTATTAAAATTTGAGAGTGACCTCTGCACGCACAATCTGGGGGTTCGATCTGAATGCATTCATGTCCTTCCTTGCGAAGCGCCTCCACCGTTTCCAAGACAGCCCTATGACACGCAGGAGAGCCCTTGACCGCGCCATCTATGAATTTTTCGCCCCTCCACATACACATCAACCCTAAATTACGAAGATGGTACTTGACGCACCATTGAGATAATACCCGAATCGCAACCTTTTAGGGAGCGTTACATCTCGGTACGGGACCGGCGCAGGGAAATAATCCTGTCTGCTGGCATCACGCTCGCCGAACAATAAGCGTGCCATGCGCTCGAGGTCCGCGACCGAACGACCCATAGGACCCGCGACGGCACGTACGGCCTCAAAGCCGGGATTCGGACCTAGTAGCGTTCGACAAGTAAGAAAACCAACTTGACGACCAAAAAAGAGGAAGGGAAGGACGACAGCAGCCACGGCACACGAACGGCTGCGACTGCTTCCCATGTCACGACGGTGCATGATGCACGATGCACTCACCGACGGCACCCGCATACGGCACGCGCCCATGTCCCGGCTTAAGACCAAAAATCCCACAATATCCCGACGGAATGCGTATACTCCCCCCCACATCCGAGCCGAGGCCAAGCGCCGCACCGTCCGCCGCGAGCAGCGCGCCCTCGCCGCCCGATGAACCGCCAGCGGTGTGTGCAGCCGACCATGGATTGCACGTGCGGCCCCAGAGGGGATTGACGCTCTCGAAGGCGAGAAGCGTTTGCGGGATGTTCGTCTTGGTGATGATTATGGCACCCGCTGCGCGGAGCATCGAGACGATCTATACGCGGGCGGGCGGGTAAGAGGTGTGGAAAGGGAAAGCGCGATGGGAGAGGGGAGGGGGGAGAGGAGGTTGGGGGAACGTACGGCGGCATCGCGCTCAGCTGGCTTGTTGGCCCACTGTGTATACCCAATCGTGCTGTCAAACCCCTTCACGTCGACTACAGTATCCCACATCTCGTCAGCACCCGTAACCCGAAGAAACGGCCGAGAAAACATACATTGATCCTTCACGCTAATCGGCACACCATGCAGCGGTCCCTTCAAGCGACCTGTCGCAGCAAACTCCGCGTCCAGCTTAAGAGCATCCTCCTTGGCCTCTTCGAAGAACACTACGAAGACACGTGCGCAAGAATGGGCGCCCAACGTCATCACAACGTACGAGGATGCACTCCGCACGTAAGTTACGTACCCTCAGTGAGGCAATTCATCACCTGGTGCGCTTGCGCCGCGCGTGCAACATAAGCCTCCAGCACTGCGGATGCAGTCCACGTTCCGTCCTCTATATTCTCTACAATCTGTGATGCTGCGCGCCCCCCAAAATCAATCATCAGCCACAGCTAGAATGAACTAGTTGGGGAAAAAGTCAATACCTGTTACGTCGAGATACTTTTGGTGTTTCTCTGCCGAAAAGGCTGGGGCATGCTCGAGGGCGGCTGCGCGACGGCTGCGCTTGGCCTCAATAGTCTCGCGGTAGGGGTTCCGTGGGCTTGTAAAGAACCACATGAGTACGCACGTACGTACGAGTAATTTCTTAGGAGGTGGGTGTGATGGCGACAACAAGCCAAGTGAAGTGGAGCCATGCGCGCCGAATTAGGGCCCGACTTTCACGAAGCCGTACGGCTTGGTCCGGAAGCTGAAGGTCGTCAAAGCCAACTCCCACGGGTCTTGAGGCAAAATATAACGCGGTCACAGGTGGTCACAAGTAGTCACAGTGTGTCGTCAGCACGACAAGTGTCGCTTTATGCTGTACAGTCACGTGTCATAAGTATTTGCGCGTCGTGTTCAACTTTTTTGTTTTCGAAAATCCATATTATATTCTACAACACTCTGTTCATGCCAAAAGTTCTTGGATCAAGAGAGACTACCCCTCAGCTTCGTAAATCCATCTGTCAACAGGCAGCTCAAGGCCATCCACTCTCACAAATTGCCATTAACTTCCACCTCCCTGTACGCATGGTCCAGTCAATTGTCAAGAGGGGCGCCGAAAGGGGCTACAACGAAAATGAACCCAGAATAGGAAGGCCTCGAAAAATCGATCATCGAAGTCTCCGACACCTCAAACTCAACATACTACGAGATCGTCAACAATCACTCGAGAACATCACTTCTGATGCCAACCTCTTCCTACCCTCGCCCGTGCATCCCACCACTGTTCAAAGGGCTCTGAAGACTGGCCTGGGTGTGTCTCGTCACATAGCAGCCAAGAAGCCATTTCTCAGCACAGTTCACATTCGGAAAAGGAAGGAATGGGTGAAGGAAGCATTGCTGATGACAAGGGAGGATTGGATAAGGATCATCTGGACAGATGAGTGCTCAGTCAAGGTTGGGAAGCAGTCAAGGGAGTGTGTGGTGTGGCGGAAACCAGGAGAGAGGTATGAGCTGGATTGCCTGGTCCCGACATTCAAGTCAGGACAGCAAAGTGTCATGGTTTGGGGGTGCATCTCATATGGGATGCAAGGTCCACTGGTCCGGATACCTTCTGGCATGCGTACAGGTGCTGATTATGTTCACTTAATCCTTGATGGGCCACTTTGGGAGTCTTACATTCAGCAGAGCGAAGAGAAGGGCTTCGTAAAGGTGGTGGAAGATGGGGCACCAACTCACCACTCCAAGGCTGCTCAAACTTTCTGGTCTCAAAACTCATTAGAGACATTTCCTCACCCACCTCAATCACCAGACATGAATCCAATTGAGCATGTATGGAAACAGCTCAAGGTTTTGGTCAACAAGCATCCCATTCGTCCACAAAACATCGATCTTCTTTGGGTGGCACTTCAGGAGGAGTGGCTAAAGATAGACAACAATTTCATCAATTCTCTTATTGACTCAATGCCTCATCATGTACAGGCTCTCCATAGTGCACAAGGAAGGTCAACAAAGTATTAGAAATGTTATTTTTTCATCGTAGCTAGCACTAGAATTTTTTCAAATTTTTTCGGTTTTGTCTTAGTCATATTGTGCAAATACTTATACAGTGTGACTGTACAGTAGCTACAGTACAGTAGTCAATCCACTGAGTCTGCTACAACTTCCTCACCATGGTTCGTACCTCAGCTACCCTCAAGGGCTTCAAAAAGCACAATGGGAGAAAGTTAGCCTCAAAAGGGAGAAGATGATGATCACATTTGTTGCAACAAGTGCTGCTGCCGGCATGTGCACGATGCACACACATTGGCCCAGTGATTGCCACACTTCAATGCAGTTTTTTTGCCACCTTTCATAGCCTCAGTCTTGGCCAAAAGCTCTTGAATGATGGTCCAGACCTGCTTCTTCCAGCCTGCACCAGACTGATTTCTGCCATCCTTCCTGTTCTTGAGCTGTTCCACCATGACAGAGTCATCAACATCGGTCCAGATACAACACCTGATGCCTGCATCAGGGTTGTTCTCCTTCTCTGCATTGGAATTCTTCTTCTTCGGGGCATAGAAGGAATTTCCAAAGAAAGGTAAACTAAAACAGTTGAATTGTTGAGTATGTAAAGACAGTGAGAGGCGGGCAAGTGTACAGTAAAGTGAGTGGTGACACGGCCTTGTCACACTGGAAAGCGAGGTGAGAGGTTACCGGTAACCGATCACCCATTCAGCTCCGCTTCGCCATCCCAAGCCATAGGCCTTGGGATCACGCACATATGCCTTCATTTTGGCAGGTGGCTTTGGTCGGGACCGGGGACCCGTTCGGGCCCTTATAGACACGGCTCGGACTGCCGCGTCACGTGTATACATGCAAAGCAGCGAGTTTTGTAACCGAACACGAAGCGGACCGTTCTTCGTACGATAAATACATCTCATCGATTGCAATTCGGAGAAATCCCAACACACAAGTCGACGACAAAGCATGTATCAACGCCTTGGCAAGAAGAACAAAAACAGGGAAGGAAAAAAAAAGTACAGAGAGAAAAAGAACTGGAGCAGAAGCAGGTACTTTTCTTTTTTCTTTTGGCTCCCCACAATCATCCTTCCAGTGGAAGGGGTGGCGGCGCATCGGGCTGTGGTGCAAAGATCACCCCGAGTGGGGGTGACGTCTGACTATCCTCCCCGAGCAAGGTCGCGATAATGCTCCGTCCTGCGAATGAGCGACCCGCAAGCGCTTTCATGCCGGCTGCGGCTCCCAAAGGATCCACAAACTTAACGTAAACGCGCCCGACCCCATTCGCCTGGTCCCCTGGATGGTGTCCCCTTCCATGAGACGGACGCGGAACTCGCACGTCCTCGACGGCACCGTATTTCGAAACCTCAGTTCGAATGTCGTCCACAATCTCCGAGTAGTCCTCGTCATCGATCAGGTCATCGGGAGTGACCATGTTGAGCATGAGAAGTACCCGCGCGTCGTTTTCTGACACGTCGCCAGCGGGCATGATCGGCCGTGGGATTTCTGGGAACTGTTCATACGGCAGGTCGGGGAAACCGGGCTGACCGGCTTTGGCACCGACTGATGCACGCTGAACGACCAGCTGGCGATCTCCAAGTGTCATGCCACTGAGTGCGGCAATGGCGACATCTGTGACGACAGTATCGACATATTCGAAGAACGCGAAGCCCTGAATTACAGCTCAATCATTTACTAGTCGCGATATCACATGCGCGCATACCTTTGACGGCCCAGTTCCATTGTCACGCACGAGATTGAACGCCTTAAGCTCGCCAAAGCTCTTCAGTAACTCCATCACCTGTTCTTCGTTAAGGTATGATGGAAGGCCTCCGACGAATACTTTGTTGGCCGAGTCGGGCACATTAGTCGAGACCACCCCTGGCACGTGGAAACTGGCGGGCCCAGACATTTCCATTCCGCCGTAATCTTTTGGTCGGCGAATTTTGAGTGGGCCGTTAAGGAACATGATCCCATCAAAGGCCATCGCAGCGGTAGCATCCTCAGCGCTGCGGAACTGCGAAACCTCAGGAAGAGAAGGTCGCGAAATTCATCAAGAACGTACCTCGACGAACGCATAGCTCTTTTCATAATTGCACTGCACAGCAAGGACTGGGTTCCCTGGCGCCCCGGTACCGATTTTCATCTCTGTCATCTTATTGTTGAAGAAATCGGCAAGATTCTGCTCGTTGATCTCTGGGGTGATGCTTCCGATGTAGAGGCGCCGAGACTGACGAGACAGGTTAGGGTTCACTGCCATACCCATGCCAAATGTGGGCACAGGCATTGGCGGCGGAAGACCGGGGACAGCCAGAATAGGCGGAATCTGCGTGCGATTCGCGCCAGGAAGGTTGAACAGCCCTGGGTTGGGTATTAGCAATGGCTGATAAACATCCAAACAAGGCGAGGCGCACCAGTTTGTTTTGCTTGCATGGCCGAGTACTGTTCATAGCCCGGTGCATGGACATCCCAACCGCTGGCCTTGCGCTTGCGTTGCGAGATCGGGACGGTGCCCACAGGTGTGGGTGAGCGACGATCTGGCGAGCCACCATTACGTTCACGGCCACGACCGCGGCGGGCACCGCGAGAGGGGCTTCCTTCATCCTGGCCGCCGTATGGCCGACGTCGGTCGTCTTCGCGCGGGAATTCCCGCCGGCGCTCCTCTTCATGACGCGGGCGTCCTTCTTCGCGATAACGACCGCGTTCACCACGATCCCTATCCCCACGATCACGGTCTCCTCCTCGGTCTGAGCGTTCCCGATCACGGTGAGAGAAACGTTCGCGGTCGTCTCTGTCTCGCCTGCCACGGTCCCTGTCCCTTTCTCTGTCCCTGTCCCCACGATCACCCCGGTCACGTTCGCGATGGTCTTGGCGAGAGGAGCGGTGACGTTCCGTATCACCGTGATGATGGTGAGAGCGCTCTGTGAAAGGGAGAGAAGAAAAGAGGTGAGCACGGTGCTGGAAAGCTGTCTGTTAGTAGAAGGTGCGCCGGTCGACTGGTAATGAATCGAAGGGAACAAGGATTCTCGAAGCTAGCTAGCTGGTGCGGGTGGAATGCACCATAAGTGGGTTGTGTCGAGTTAAAGAAAAAAAGGAGAATAAGGTAGTCACCTCTATCGCCAGCGTAAGGGTCAACTGTAGAAAACTATTATTAGTCTACTCTGACCAGAGGGTCGAAATATGGTATTGACCTGCGTCCGCCATGTTGAAGAGGAAAGAGAAAGAGAGTTGAGCAGTCGGACCCAGGACACCTTCAGCTCATACCCGGAAGCCCCCGAGCACTCGTCACTGCCCCAGATCAAAGTCAGCCAAAGCGCAGCCTGAGAGTACTCTCTGCTCTGCTCAACACGACGAATCGACATGAAGATCGCAGAGGTCCCATATGCAGCTGATGCGAAAGTCTCCCTCTCGTATGACGAGCTTCAGGTTCGTTTTTGTCGTTCTTCCGAGCCCGTGTTGACTGATAAGGGCTACTATCCATGTGTAGGTTCTACGCACGCAGTACGAAAAGGAGGTAGCCCAAACCCACGTCACGACTCAAACGAAATTCAACTATGCGTGGGGTCTAGTAAAGAGCCCAGTCCGTGAACACCAAGTAGAGGGTGTACAACTCCTCGCAGGTAGTCGTTTTTCAAGTCTGGATTTTCGCTTCGTCCTCACGATTGATTGCCATAGACATATACCGGTCTGAACCGACGAGGAGGCGAGAATGTTTGTATTATCTAGCCTTGGGGCATTACAAGATGGGTAACTACGACGAGGCGAAGAGTTTCAACTGTGAGAGGCCCATCATTACGTACCTTTCCCCCTCGCTCGGCACTAATAAACGGGGCCCATCACAGCTCGTCTCCTGGAACGGGAACCAGCGAATTTGCAGGCGCAGTCTCTTGACATTCTCATCGACCAGGCTGTCAAACGGGGTACGTCGCCCAACTTGTTCCTTTCCGCGCAAACCGGCTGACTGTGCGCAGAGGGATATATTGGCATGGCCATCGCAGGCGGTGCTGCGGCAGTGGGCACACTCCTTCTAGCAGGTTTGGTCCGTCGTGCCGCGCGCAAGTGATGCACTCATGATACACATTTATGACCCGTCGCACGCGCGACCGACTCCCTGTTTCTTCGTTATCTCGCCACCAGCTCAGTATCTATCGCCATCACTTCCGTCTCTATCTTAATACTTTTGTTTCGTAACGACCAAGGTACACATCAGACCATGAAATTTATCTTCCTTTTTCTCAAATCTTCTGAGACGCCAGTTGTCAGGGACGAGGTGCGGTCTCTATTCGGCGAGCATGGGGTCATTTGGGGGTGGCTTCGACTTGGCAGAGTAATACCGCTTGCTCTTCTCGTAACCAGTGCCAATGCTGTGTTGAAAAGCAGTCAGTCCAAATTGTCCTTCTAGAAATTGAGACAGCAGAGCTGCCTGCAGAAGACGGCAGATTTTACTCTTTCTGGCACTCACCGCGAGAGTTCAGTATCCGACATACTGTAAGTGTACAGTAGAGTGATGGAACTCGACGATGTCTATTCTGCATGCGTAACAGCCGCCCTGGCAACCAGGCAGCTCTATGTCCCAAGCGATTCACCAATCAAACAACATGCAGTCAGGGCACAAAATTGTGTTTGACACATGTCCCACATTACTTTTCGTCCCGTACGTGCTCTGCTCTAGTCTCATCGCACTCCCACCGCTCGGCCATTTGTATCAAGGTTTGTATTTCTTCGTCTCCTGCCATGGCTTTACTGTAGGCTAGTTTACTGTTTTCCACCCTTGGCATTACATTACGCCTCAGACCTGGAGTCTCTTCGTGACGTGAAATTGTTGGTCTAGCCAGATTCGTGCCTCGCAAATTTGGTTCTGTGGTTTTTGATGCGCATGCTTTGTTTCTGCATCCTCAGTCGGGTTGTAGCAGAATTCAAGGTAACAACGAAGGGTGGTTACCTTACTCGATCATAGTATCCCACGTCTACTCTTTAAGAGTTCTGTAAGAACACCACCAATAAGTGCGTGAATATAAAATCACATCTCAGCATCTCACCGGGTTTGTGTCTGCGCAATGCCACATAATGACAACCACAGCAAAAGCTCTGGAACTTCCACAAATCGCTCAGACTAAATGAAGATTGCTTTTGTCGACAGTCGGTAAAGGACGGCACTGTGTCCGTCTTCCACACCAAAAACCGGAAGACCAGAAGGTCCTATTTACAATGCTGAAGTGTCCCCCCAGGAAGAATAGAAACCCACACCGAACTTGTGACCGAAGGCATTTTATTCTCAGCTAAACCACACGGGAATTCCTCGGGGAGGCAGTGGGGAGGCTCAGAAACTATCCATTCAAACCGCAGAATACATGGGGCGAAGAATTAAGCGTGTCTCTCAAGCGAGCCGATGCCAGGCACGTCATTGTTACCTATTCCAATTCACAGGATGGGGTGGGGAAGGGGCCAAAATGGTGCTCCGACCTCGTGGCAGCGAGTGTGGTTTGTTGATTTTTTGGGCGCTGTCTCCGATATGCTGGCTGCGCGTCAGGTAAACCTGCCAGGATCCTCCTAAAAAGCACGCACCGTGTTCCACAATCTAATCACCACTCTCTGTACCCTCACCCACTCCTCTCGCTCAGCCACGGCCCACGACACTCAGCATCCCCACTTCACATCATGAACTATTCGGACTCAACTGATGCTCACATTGCCGCCGCACCTTGGGCGGATCCCTACGAAGCCATGATGGCCTTCTCAGACACTACGTTTCTCCAGGAGGACTTGATGGTATCCGCGCCTGGGTATCTCTCCTCTGCCGGTTCGGAACTTCCCAATTTCAACGACGTCAGTGATGCGGCCTTCACGCCCACGCCCACCACATCGATGGGGGCGTTTACAAACTTGACAAGCCAAATAAATCATATGTACCTAGTAAGTAAGCCACGGTTTGATCGTCGACATGACTTACCTTGCCACGGCTACAGGATGTCCCAGATGCTTGGTCCATGCAGGGGCCACGTACGTCTCATTCTTGGTTCTCCCACGATCCTTCGTGTACACCAGATGCTGAAGTTTTCGTAGACACGAGTTTTGTCGGCCCCGAGCTGCTAGGCGACCCTAATTGGACGCCCTTTGCAGCCCACCCAGTAGTTGCAGCACCCAACGTGAGTGCGAATGCCGCGACTGGAGAAGCTCTCTACTTACCTAGATTCCTCCAGCAGGTTGTGCACCCTAGCAGCAATGCAACTTCGTCGGCATCCCAAGATCAATGGGCCTGGCTCTTCGAGGCAGGGCAGTCCACGCCCGCCACATCCTCTTCGCCTTCCAGCGGTTGCAACGAAGAGGGATTGATTGCGCCGGAATACGGCGCATTGTTTTATGGGGGCACGACGTGAGTATCTTTCATAAGTAGTGATACAACCAGCGTCACTAATACTGGTGCCTGCAGATCCACAGCGGAGTGGGATATCGGCCAACTTTCCTGGCCCACTCCTGCAGCGCCGGCGACATCCGCGCCGGTGTTGGCCCTCGGTAAACGCCGCCGGGAAGAGTCTCAAGGCGTCGGGGCCCCGACCGACAACCATCAGGTGCTGCCCCAGAAACGAGGCAGGGGCGGCCAGGCAAAAGGGATCCGGAAGGCAATGCGGTCCGTGGCTAGGACCCGCAACAAGCCCGTGGCCAGGATCCCAAAATCAAAGATCAATCGTGAACCCAAGGAGGCGGGACGCGGAGCGGAGAGGCTCGCGACCCCGAGCGCGCAGGGAATCCACCATCGACCCTTGCAGGGACCGAGTTTCCAGCAGGGGTGGGGGGGACAAACTGCGGACAGAGAGCTGATTTGGGTTGAGGGGAGTGTGGAGGAGGTGCCGGCGCAGCAGCAGCAGCAACAACAACAACAAGAGGAAGCGGAGAACGAGTACTTCGAGTTCCCTAGAAAGTTCAAGACGGGGTACAAAGCGCTGCTCGCGGCCACGCAAGCCGACTGGGCACGTGGCTCGATTCGCGAAATCAAGTGCCGGCGCTGTCCCAACACCAACACAACGCTCAAGACGTGGGAGGACTTCAAGCGGCACTGCGACACAACGGAGACGCACCCGCTGAAGATATTCTTCTGCAACCACTGCGGGGACTTCTTTGCGCGCTGCGACTCGCTCCAGCGGCACCGCAATCATCGGCCCGCGGAGTGCATGAGCATCACGCCTGAGAAGGCCGACGAAAAGCGCAGAGAGACGCAAAGGATCCACGACGAGTTCATCGCGAGGTTGGAGGCTTTCTTGAGGACAGGTGAGGAGGATGTAGAGATCCCTTTCTCTCAGATCATCAAGGGGATGTATCCCGAATCCTCGAAAAAAAAAAAAAGCGCAAGTTCAATGGACGCTACTAATCAACGCTGGACTTTTTTTTTCGAATCCAAATGCTGGACTCTACATCATGCTTACCGTATTCCTTCTTGTCTGTTTCTGTTCTTTTGTTCGACGCGAGGTCCTCGCGGTGGGGTGCCATAGACGGCTTGCCGATTTGAATTGCTTTTTGCCTATTGCATGCTTGTTCTCGCTGTACTGTACAATTATATATACGCAAGAGATTTTTCGATCCGCTCTAGACTAGTGTCTCGATTACGCACCGTGGTTTTTTCCCCCTTGCCCAATCCTCCCATACAACCACGAACACGAGTCAGGTGAGTCGCATCAGGGTGAAAAATAAAACCAAGGTATATGGACAATCAATCGATCGATTGATTGATGGCTGCCAGATGGGCTGAAAACACGCGCCGACTCGCTTACCATGTCACCGCGCCACGTTGGAACTCGCGGGCACCTCCGACCACCGGATCAGAGCGTAGAGGATGGGTCGCTTTCCACACTAAGAGCACACAAGTACCGTATGCTGCACATGATCACGCGAGGCTTTGCTGCAGTGTGGTCACAAGGCAAATTTATTAATAATAAATACGCACAAATCGTGTAACACGATCTTCTTCTTTTCTTCTTTTTTGAGACTGTGTTTACACTGGACACCGTTGATCCATTCACTGGGAGAAGAAGTAATAGGGAAGGGGAGGGGAGGGGACAGAGAGGAGAGAGTCGAAGTCGACGGGAAAGCGATTGGATTGGTAGGTGGTCACGCGCATCGGCGCCTAGTCAACCTGACCCCTCCTTAACATCTGTCGCGGCCGCTACAACATTTGGGGCTATCATGAGCCTCCGATTTGGTTCGGGATATTACCCCATGGAGTAGAAAATCACCTCTCAAATCACTGCCTTCAAGAGGACAGACTCTAGCATCCGCGCGCTGGAGAAATCAAGCTGGTAGGCTTTAAATTTGTTCATAGTAGGACTAGTAGGGCAACTGGCCATTCCATCTACTTCTTGATATCACTATGGTTGCTCGCGACATTGAGGAGATCAATCAGGACAAGGAATACTTGAGGAAGTCTTACGAGATGACTGACTTCGGAGATCTCTCGTGGTTCCTCGGGATGCATGTTACAGTACTCGGGACCGTTCCAAGGGGTGGATCTCCATCTCTCAGGAGAAATACGTCCTTGAGAGATTCGGGAAGGGTGGCAGCCGGCCAATGGTGACGCCAGCCCTTGCGGGTGAGCATCTGACAAAGGTCAGCGCACCAGAAGTCGATGTAAGAGTGTACCAAAGTGCCGTGGCACCAGCGATCAGTGTAGCACAAGTGACTGCACAACCCCACTAGAACGCGTAGTGGGAAACGCGGAAGTGTGAAGAAATCGTCCCTGGTTGAGAACTGAACTGAACGAAGATGTCATTTGAGAGTGCGAGTTGTACGCACATTTATAGAGAGAGAATCACATGCTGGAGAGCTGGGCTCAAAACAGCGTCTCCCATCAGATAGCTCGTTGCACAAATGAACCATAAAGTGGTCGGCATTTTAGGTAGGAGTAAGCCTTTCTCTTATTTCTCCCGCCTCGGGGGCTCGCAAACAACAACGAACCTGACATCAAAAACTCTTATCCAGACCCAATCCTCATCATCTTTGCTCTGATGACGAACAACAACTACTACCACCAGGCGGCGGCCAGCTCGGCCGCATGCTGGCCGCCTCAGCATCGCTCCTAAACGTCCCAGTGGTGATTCTCGACGTGGGCGCCTCGGCGCCCGCAAAGCAGATCCTCGCGCCGACAGCGCCCCATCTCGGGCACATCGACGGCTCCTTCACAGATCCGATCAAGATCCGCGAGCTCGCTGCCAAAGCGGACGTGCTCACGGTCGAGATCGAGCATATAGACGTGGACGTGCTGGACGAGGTGGCAAAAGAAGTGGAAGTGCACCCGGCGCCGTCGACGATCCGGACGATCCAAGATAAGTGTCGGCAGAAGGTGCACCTACAGTCGCATGCTCTCCCCATCGCGCCCTTCCTTGACATCCCGGAGCCGACGATTCACGGGATCAAGGACGCGGCTGGGCGTCTTGGGCTTCCGCTTATGCTCAAGAGCAAGACTTTGGCCTATGACGGACGCGGGAACTTTGTCCTCCGCGATTTGTCGCACGTCCAGGATGCCCTCGAGTTTCTCAGCGGGCGCCCGCTGTACGCTGAGAAGTGGGTGCCGTTTGTCAAGGAGATCGCGGTCATGGTCGTGCGTACTCCCAGGGGCCAGACTTGCTCTTATCCCGTCGTAGAGACGATTCATAAAGAGAATATCTGTCACCTTGTATTCGCACCCCTTCGAAGCCGGGATCCCCAACTTGCAGCGCGCGCTCAAGAAATAGCAGAAAGGACCGTCCAATCCCTTGGCGGCGCAGGCGTATTTGGCGTAGAGATGTTTCTCTTGGCGGACGGTGTGTTCGAGTCTCTCTCCAAAACTGCATTTTTCATTCTTCAGAAAGCACACACTGATTGACTGTGCGTGCCCGAAAGGCCAAATCCTCGTGAACGAGATCGCGCCTCGACCTCACAACTCGGGCCACTACACCATCGAAGCGTGCGAGACCTCACAATACGAAAACCATCTCCGCGCCATCCTCTCCCTCCCCATCGGCTCGACCGCGCTCAAAGTGCCCTCCGCCGCCATGCTCAACCTCCTCGGCTCATCGAACGACATGTCCGAGCTCGTCGGGTTTGCAGAGTTTGCGCTCGGTGTGCCGGGTGCGAGCGTGCACCTCTACGGCAAGACAGGGTGCCGCAAAGGCCGCAAGATGGGTCACATAACCATAACCGCGAACTCGGATGCCGAGCTCCGTGCTCGTCTCCGCCCGCTGCTCCAGCGTCTCCCGAGTGCCGACCCCTCTGATATCGATCTATATGCGCCTGAGCCACCGCGGGCGAGTTCGGGGATTTCCCATAAGCAGCCCCTCGTTGGGGTCATCATGGGCTCGGACTCGGACCTACCTGTGATGTTGCCGTCCGCGCGCATTCTCGACCGCTTCCACACGCCGTACGAACTGACGATCGTCTCCGCGCATCGCACGCCAGACCGATTGGTAGAGTATGCGCGGTCTGCGGCGGCGCGAGGGCTTCGGGTGATAATAGCTGGTGCGGGGGGCGCGGCACATCTCCCTGGTATGGTCGCTGCGATGACGGCGCTACCCGTGATTGGTGTCCCCGTCAAAGGGAGCTCACTCGATGGGGTCGATTCGCTACACAGTATCGTACAGATGCCCGTTAGTCACGTCTCACCATGATCGCCCCGCTAATAAGCTCACACCTTGGCAGCGCGGGATTCCAGTGGCAACAGTGGCGATCAGCAACGGAACGAATGCGGGACTGCTTGCCATGCGCATACTCGCGGCTGGAAATCCACGCTTGGTACGAGATATGGAAGAGTATCTGAAAGAATTGGAGAAGGAAGTGCTAGGAAAAGTGGAAAAATTGGAGGAGGTTGGCTGGGAGAGTTATCCAGTGAGTCGCAGCTGAGTAGGGTCGCGGTCACGTGCTGTATTCGCGATAATTTAAGAGCGGAGGAAATCGGGCTGTGAGTACTAGGCACGTGTGGAGGCGTTGCATGCGGTGTGAAGACGCCTGATTATGGAGTGGTACGTGGTGCATTCACGATAGCTGAGAGCGGGCGAAACCGGACCGAGAGCAGTCAGGTGCATTGCACGCATACAGCACGAGGACACTGGCACAGGCAGCGAGGGGGTGTGAAGGCATTCCACTTCACCTAATGTATAAGTATTCCTCTCAACGTCCTCTGCATGGCCCTTTCTATAACCACCAGCTTGTCCACTCTCCCGCCTCTCCGCATCCGCAGTCGCGTTTCCTCTTCCACGGTTACATTGTTTCTTTTCTCAAGACGTCACCCCTATGTCAGACCCTTGGTTCCCACCTATCCCACCCATCACCCCAAAAGACCGTAGCAGCCCCATCGTGCCTACACATGACCAGGTGCGCGATACACGCCGTCCTACCCTCCTCCCCTTTTGCGTTTGTATCTCACGTTCTTCCTTCCAGTTGTCTGTGCTCTACGTAGTGGGTCACCCACTCCAGCCCTTCTTTCCCCCTTTTCTGCCTCAGTATTCTCAAGACGAATGGATAGATAGTCGTCTATGCGGTCGTGCTCTTTGGTCTGTGGACTATCCCAGGCATACGACTGATGATCATCCCTCTCAAACTCTTCGCCATCGGCTGGCATGAACTCTGCCACGCCATACTGGTGCGCCCCGCTTCTCCACCTTGCCATCCTCTCTCTGTTGGATCTCTATTTTCTGACCGACCTGTGTTTATGATAGGCTATCATGACAGGAGGGACGATAACGCGAATATCGATAGATCCCTCAACGGGGGGTCGCACAACCGTGCAGGACGGCCACCCTCCGTCTATCCTCTGCGCCGGCTATGTCGGTTCTACGCTCATGGGTGGCTTGTTCATCCTCGGCGGCTTCGACAGTCTCGCGGCCAAACTCCTCAGCTTCGTCGCGGGCGTTGGGCTTATAGCTCCGTTATCTCTGGTGCGAGATAAACTGTACGTCGCGTCTCGCGTCTCGCTCTCGCTCTCTATCGCAGACAACGGACAAGAAAAGTTGACCATGACACGTGCATTAGAACGATTTTGCTCACTGTCTTCTATGAGGGATTATTGATTGGGTTTTGGTTCATTGATCACGCGTACGCACAATCTTTTTTTATTTTTGAGGTAGTTGGTTATGGATAGTATCTACAGCCAAGCGCTACGATATTATATGCTCTTCATTGGGATGATTCAGTAAGCCTGGGTCTTAACTTTGTCTACATGTGACTGAGCACCGCCGGCCGTGCGCAGCATATTATACGTTATCTGTACGTCCACGCTGCCGTAAAGCTCATTTCCCAGCAAGTTCACACGACAAAGGGGACATAACGGACGAGAAGTTCTTCCGAAAACCTCACGATTCGGATTGCACCCAATTCTCTTATCTCTACAAGGCGGTGCCAGCACACGGTGCGTTTTTTTTTTCTCTTGTTCTTTATTTTTTCGGCTTGTCAAAAGCCAATCTACCGACTCACTGGGACTCGCAATGGATAGTGTGGGCGATGTTCTGGATCGTATTTCAGCTCGGTTCACTTATAGGGTTCATATTTATCGGTATTGCGGCGTTCAAGCTCACGCCGGATCAGATGAACGTCGAAGCTTGTAGGTTCCTAACCAACTCTAACGTGTGATCGACACATATTGACATTCCTTTCAGCGCGTTTTCTACCAACGTAGCCAAAGCCATTTCTCTCACTTTTGTCTGCTATTCGTGTTTTGTAGTTGCTGTCGTTGCATGGACACTTGTGTTCTTGTTGTTTGTAGATCTATATCGTGTGGTCACTCACGATGCTTTAAGTTATTACACCCTTCTCACCTTTTCGGTTTTTAGCTCAGCTGTAGATCTGGGGTAACGGACTTGATTATTTGTTTTGTTTTGGCTGAGGCCTTAAAATGTATGAGGCCTTAAAATGTATCAGTCTATGTACTGTACGGTTAAAGCCGAACGTCGTGGAGAAAAGCGTGCACTCCATGCGTGAACCTCGATTTTATATACGATCGAGGCGCTTCTGGCGAACCTTCCTCCTCGATAACCACGCACGCACGCTGCACGCGCCCCATCACATTTGATACACCTTTGCGTGTCTTGGCTTCCCAGACAGTACTGTCATTCACGCGTACATTTTGTCACCATATTCCACATAAAGCTACGTTTCACAAAACATTGGTAATGGCATATCGGTCGAATGGAAAAGCGAAGAGAGAAAGAGAAACATGCCCCGTCATCAATAAATATAGGTTAGCCACGCTGCAAATGCCTTCAACAAGTGCCAATGCCAACAGATACGCCAAGTATGACATACCGTTTGACATATGTTCACGGACGACTTAGAGGACTAGATGATTCAGCGCTTGATTGATTTTCGTCGCTGATGTCGAAAAGTTCATATGAAGCAAGATGTGAAGAACCAATTGCGGGATTCGGAAGAATGGCGGGCGAATCTCTGCGCGACGTGTATAGCCCACTGGTACTCGCTCGAGAAACGAGGCTCGGCCTGGTACCACTATATCCTGAATCAGTCCGTCTCGTAAAGCGGCGTTGACGAGTGTCTCCTATGTACGGGAAGTGGATGACTGATGGGGAAATAACGGTAGATCGATCCATGAACCCGACACCAGGGGTGCCTTGGACTGTGGCGTGACTCGGAGGAGATGAAGAGCCGCGGGAGCCCGACTCGTCGCTTTGAGGAAACTCTGCCCGCACATAGGTCTCCCTCTCGCGATCTAAAACTTTGTCCGCAGGATACTCTAGCTGCAAGTCATTAGAAGCTCCGGGAATCAATAAAGAGCTCGCACGTCCAAAGCCGACCTCGCCCTCGCTGGTCTGCGTACCACTAGATGGTCCTCCACCATGGACTGCGGTGGACTCGGAGGCAAAACTACGTTGATCGCTAATACCGCGCGATTCCCCCAAAGATAACCTTGAATTCACACCAACCGAAGTCTTGCGGCCTTGTTCCTCAGAAGGTTCGATCTGACTAGGACCTTCTGAGCCAGAAAAGCGAAGATTACAGACATCGTCGATCATCTGAAGCAGGTCCTGCAGGATTTTGATTTCTCTATCCTTGCCAGCGTTTTTTCCAAGGAGATCGTGAACTTGTTTTCGCAATTGACCCACATCTCCCCAAACTTTATCGGAGGGGCGGTCCAAAAGTAGACGTTCTTTGTCGATCACTTTCACCTGTAGCTCCCGCACCTTCTCGATATCCTCGAATTCCAGGCCGGACAGGTCGAGTGGTACGGCAGATGCGACCAATTGACCTAATAAGCAAAAGATCAGTAGGGGCCCATCGCGCGCAGCTATGTCAATCATTTCAAGGGTTTTGGTCGTAAACTCTGTCCCAATATCGCCTCCATTGACGTAAGAATTCCAGAATTCTGGATTCTCTTTATCCCGTAAACCGAGAGTACTTATTAGTCTCGCGAGAGAGGCAACGTCCCACTGTGATCGGAAGGAAACGGCGCCTTCACGCTTGATGTCGTTCGAAAACTGATCCAGAAGCGCTTTGCAAAATCGAACCTTGATAACACCGACCCGGAAGCTGGTGACCCTCCCCATGAATGCGCCTTGGAAGCAATGCGCGATGAATGACTCGAACTGTTGTGCTACCGACCCGAATTCGGGCGCACGCCAGTCTACTTCCTGTGAATCTTCCAGGACTGAGAATGCGATATCGAGTATGGTACAGCAGTCCTCGAAGACTCGGAGCTTGTCAGGGGTGGGGCTATCTGACCTCTGGGTATTCCAGAGATTCACCTGTAGACTGGTCCATAGATCGTCATCACGGATGACATTTTCCATGAAGTCCCTGCACACTTCTGGAGGGTTCTTCAAGATGAAACCTGGGAGACAATGCGCAAAGGCTTCCAGAAGATCGCTGTTCTGAAGATACTCCTTCCCAAACACGACATCAGTTCTGTCGTGGTACTTGGGGTGACCTGAGAACACCATCAAGAGCCGCTGTCCTCGGGCAACGGCGTCCAGTATATCGAGGAGCGGCGTGACACGGAAGCCCCGCTCCTCATCCCGGACGTATGCGCGGATATCCTTGTGCAGCTTATCGAAGTGATGCAGTGCAGGAGTAAGTTCCTCGGAGTGAATGGTTCCTAATTGCGTCTGGAGTATGTCAAGGGCCGTCCAGGAGAAGGAAAGCGTCGAGGGGGGAGCATCTTCTCCAACACGAACAGCCTGAGCGAGCATTGTCAGATTGGTGAGTGGTCCGTCGTGCAGAAGGCTTTCCCACATCTCCTCGGGTTTTGGCGTGTCAGGCTGCCAAATGGTGTCCATATTGTTGTTCGGAAAAAAGAACTGATAAATTGGAATAAGAGACACAGGAAACTGTGATTTGTCTGTCTTCCTGTTGTCCTGTGGAAGCCCGGACAGGAGGCCCTGGACAGCAAGTGCTCTAATGCACGAGGCACGCAGAGCAATCCTTGGATCTTCCTTGCCACATAGCTGTTCGAAATCGTCCATAAGCCTTTGAATGTACGTCCGCTGTAACTGCAACACCTCTTCAAGGTTGTCGGGTGACTCTTGCTGGCATTCGCGACGGTATTGGAATATATGCAAAAGGGCCTTGACGCAGGAGGAGGCGCGATCGATGCTCGCTTTATCAGAAAGCTCCACCGACGTCGCGCTGGACATCAAATGCTCCTTGATACGACTTAAAATGTGTTTTGCAGTCAGATACTGGTCCAATTGACTCTTTTTGGTGTGACTCGAAGACATGTATCCTGGAAGACCTTCCAAGAACTTGTCCATGTCGTTGTCGCTGAACACAGTTTCTGTAAAGAGCCATTTCATGGCATAGGGCTCAAGCTTGCCCGCCCATTCTTCCGCCTTCATCGAGTATAAATGTGCTCGGTCGAATTGGATACCCTTGTAGTAGGGAAGCCCTGTTAGATCGAAAGGCTGGTTACGGTACCACTTTGGGAACCACAATGGGGAGCGAATGGTGACACGGAGGATGATGCCTCCAGCACGGAGTACAGGGGTCAGTGGCGTGTTACAGGGGGAGTTATTGAATATCAGGGGAGAGATGCTGAGGATGATATAGACTATCGCCGAAACAACGAGGGTGTAACGGGTGACGAGGCCAAAATGGTGATGGACCGTGTAGAAGAAATCGCTGATGGCCCAAAAAAACAGGATGACCGAGATGTGCAAGAGTGCGTGTGTCCCGTATATGAACCTCCTCATGTGAAGGCCTTGAAATAAATAAGTTCGGACACGCCCAGACTCGTGTGGAGCCGCCCAGGGATAGGCAAACTTCAAGTATTCATAACACCATTGCTGGATAAGAGCACATGACACTGCGCTCACGATGCTCAGGAAGAAACTGAGAAACAACACAATATTGATGCAAACGGCGCTGCTTGAGGGGGTCTGCTGACTATTATCGGAGTGGAGCATCTTGTATGTTTCGATGATAAATAATGCGACGATGGAAGAGAATAAAGCAATCTGTAAGGTAATCGTATGAGACCGCGATATGAACGGGAAATCAGCGATGCACGTCGCCTCTCACCAGGAAAACCATTGAGTTGGTATGGCCCAGTAAGCTTTTGACGAGGTTCTTGTCATTGATCTCTGCCTTGGACCCGTACAATTGCCAATATTTGGCACATGTGTCGCTATATTTAAGGGCTTTAATCACTCGAGTCAGAGATAGATATGTCTTTAGTTAGTCAAAGCGTACGGTCAGGACCCATATCATAGTTTCCATCTTGGTAAGAAGAAATTGAACTTTGGCGTCGCGGCTTCCTTCGTCTCGAATGCCGAGCTGTGATTTGCAAGACATCATGAGGGGGTGCAGCAAACTGAGATTATGGCACTGACCGGCCCCACGAACTTGAGCCTCTACGTCACGGGATCTTGGCATTTGTGTGGGAGGATACAGTGATTAACAGAAGGGCGATTTAAAGGGCAGAATCGGTATTTATCACTTTACCAGACTGTTGCATAGGGTCTATGTGAAGGGAGTTGAGGGTCTGCGGAGATCCGGATCACCAAAACAGCTAGCCTTCCGGCCGTGGATTCGAAACGAAGGCTTCTCCTCTGAGTCCGGGATACGCCCAACGAGCTTGCAATGATCTGGCGCAACTTGAAACCGCACAACATTCTCATGTCACAGATCGTGAGATATGGTTTGTTAGGCAATCGACCTCATTGACGGCACGTTTGGGGTCTGATTCTGATCCACGGAGGCTTCTGTGTGGTACAGTACCACAATCAAACTTGCGCAACTTCCTCATTTCCCAGGTCGTAGGTTCTGCTTTGCTACTAACTTATCATAGAGTGGTTAACCGACCTCATTGACGGCACGTTTGTATGTATGACGATCATCTGTTGGGAATCGTTGCCCTGGGTCTCATCCCCTGGGGCGCCCCATGGGCAGGTGAATGAACGGGAGAAGGCTGCCGTGAAGAATCTGAAGATAGGAGACACGCCAAAGCCATGCGGCAAATCGGACGGAACAGTCTCCGAGCCAAGCATGGAAGACGTCAGAACCTCTTGACACCCGCGCCTGAGTTACCCTGTCCGCCCAATCAACTGAACGATGAGGGCAGCCATTTGTCGGTATCATACTGTAAAGAGCCCGAGTGATACTGCGCCGCGACCGGACCAATGTGAGATCTGCGAAAGTTGGGAGGCATGATCCAACTATTTCTCGTCCTTAGACAGATCGATGGACGTAGGGTTTCGTTCGATGACAGCGCTAAGAAAAACGGGCTTTGCCGTGCAGAGTGTTCAAGACGCCGACAGTCACACAGGCAAATATGTTCATACTGTATCAGATTTGAAGAAATGCAGGAGGAACAGGAGGATTCCACATGTCCTCATCCATGCGGTAGTCGTCCAGGGAAGTGTCTTCCGAATTAAAATGAATGTCAGGGAAATAGACAGCCTGAGGGACCAGTGTACTATGTCCTACTAGCCTAGTTCGGTGTGCTCTCCAGCGGCCAAGCAAATGTCATGTTGGAGATTTACTGTACTGTATACAGTAAGTTAACTGTAACGGTTGAAATTTTGAAACGTCGACGAAGCGAATGACGCAGAAGAAATTTAAGCTCCGACGAACTGAGCCGTCGCGTGCATGAGGCCTGCACGAGGCAATGAAAATTCCTATTATTCCCAAGATTATTCCTTTTTGAATGAAATTGACACAGATCACACTTGAATTGGACTCATTACTGAACGTACTGAAACGGCGGCCGAGGCTGACGCGTCACGCGCTGACGTCTAAGATCGTTTCTCATCCAATCAGCACGCTCCGCCTCAAACTGGGCAAAAGTGGTAACGATTCTGCGCCCATACTGTACTGTTCGAAGTAATGATCATGCGTCATTGGTCTGGACCTCGCTAACCCACACACTCTCATCTTTCCTATTACAGTATCTCCTGCAACACCTCGCTGGGTGGCACATTCCCAATGCTGGATCCGTTCACACCCTCGATCAATCCCTTCCTCACAAATGGCACCAACAGCCGCAAAAACGCCGTCGCGGCTCCCCGTGCTCCATCCCGAGCAGCCTCGAGCAGCGTTCCAAAAGCCTTGGACAGAAAGGTATCAAGCGCTTTCGCGAGGTCACCCAGCACAGCGCTGGCGCCAGCAGCCACAGGCTATCTAATACTGCGAGGAGCGCGTCGGCAAGCGTCGCAATAGGAGGATAGAAGACTAGCGCCTGTAGGGGCATATGGAGCACACCAGCTGTTGTCCCCGAACCCCCACGCGGTGCTCCAACAACAGCGCGCAGCCCCGTCTCCGGCGTACGCGCGACCTTGTCCATCGGCCTGGAGAATCCACCACACACGCATGCGAGTGCCGAGCGGCGTACATAAGTCGAACCGAGTCGCGCAGTACGTGAGCTGCGAGAGCAGTGCCATTAGCGCGGGCGCGTCTGGAAACTGTGGCAGGGCTGAACGGAGCGCATCGAGTAAGCGTGAAAGTAACTGTGCGGTGCATGCGGGCAGAAGCGAGCGTAGAGTATGTAGGTCTTCAGGGGAAAGATCTGCGGGTGGTCGTTCGAGGAAGATTGCAACATATTGCGTGAGGAGGTCATGCACGCCCTCACGCCACGTATCAATGTATTTCTTCATGTACCGCACCCAAGCATCCGGCGCATCCAATCCGCGCTTTTCACCTTCGGCGCTTGTCAACCCAACGTTGAGCGCCTCGAGGCGGCCCATAAGAAATGCGAGAGCGAGTTCCTGTTCTGGGGATACATGTATCCGCCGCAGGAAGCTGACCGCGCGGAGGAGGCTCGGAAGCTTGCCTGGGGCGCGGAGAGTGGCGAGTAGTTGGCCCAAGAGTGTGCTGATGGCACCGTTCGCCTTGGCATGCACGTCTCGCACAACCTGCACGTGCGGAAAACGCGTGGCCAGTCGCGCGGCGTGTGTTGTGAGATCGAGCGCCTCTTGGAAATGTCCGCCGCGGACGCAGACGGCTGCAAGTATGGGTAGTTCGAGAAAGTCTTGCAATTTTGATGAGTGCTCAAGGATGAGAGCTGCGCGGCAACGGGAGGACTGAGTGGAGGTAATCTCCGATGAGAAAGAGCCGGCGGCAGATTCTAGCGCGGGTATGTCTTCGAGGAGAGTGCCGAAGGTATCGGAGAACGAGGAAAGAGTCGAAGTAGGCCCGTGGTTGTGGAAAGAAGTGACAACAAAGTTGGATAAGAAGAGGTGCAGAGATTTGTGAGTTGAGAAGAGGTGGAGAAGAGGTTGTCAGGCTTGGCAAGTTTGGAGTCTAATAGAAGAGTGGTGAGTTGCGCCAGATAAGAGGTTCACTTTCGGGGATGACAACAGTCTGGCGTGGCCTGAGGGCAGGATGTCCCTAAGGCGGCCAGCGGTAAACCAGCATCCATCATCTTACAGTCTCAGGCTGGGTAAACATGAATTGGGATGGCTGACATCTGTGTTCAAATGAGAATTACATTGGACAAACAACACCACCGCGACTCGGACTGTTGCCTTACGTAAGAGTCAAAAGTTGCTTTTCGTACCCCATGCCTTATGATGTGACCAGGTGCGCGATACATGCTCCTCCCCTTTTGCTTTTGTATCTCACGTTTCCCTTCCGGCGTCTGTGCTCTACGTAGCAGTCCTTCTTCCCCCTTTTCTGCCTCAGTATTCTCAAGACGAATGGATAGATAGTTGTCTATGCGGTCGTGCTTTGTCTGTGGACCATCCCAGGCATACGACTGATGATCATCCCTCAAACTTCAAGTTTTCGCCATCGGCTGGCACGAACTCTGCCACGTCATACAGGTGCGCCCCCGCTTTTCCATCTCGCCATCCTTTCTTTCTCTGTCGAATCTCTCTTTTCTGACCTGCAGCATGTCTGTGTTTATGATAGGCTATCATGACATGAAGGATGATCACGCGAATATCGATAGATCCCGGACGGGAGGTCGCAACACAGTGCAGGACGGCCACCCTCCGTCTATCCTCTGCGCGGGCTATGTCGGTTCTACGCTCATGGGTGGCCTGTTCATCCTCGGCGGCTTCGACAGTCTCGCAGCCAAACTCCTTAGCTTCGTTGTGGGCGTCGGGTTTCTAGTCACTGTACAGTAAGTACAACACTGGCTCTCGTCACAGCATCCGCGCGCGAAGCCATCCGTCATGTTGCCACTCGGCGCAGCGCGTCTTTGCGCACAAGAGGGATCTTTAGCAATTTGAGAACTCATCAGATACACTTGCGGGAACCGCATCCTAGGAAAATAGCGGTAGAAGCAGTATGAGAAGGCCCGGAAGGAACAGGCGAACGATGTTGCGCGGTGCGGAAGCTAAGTTACACGAACAGCTCCGCACGGTTTGAAGCACGTCACAGACCAACCGCGAAAGCAACAACTGTGTCGTGGTGCACAAAAAAAAGAGCATAGATAGGTTTTTTTAAGAAGATCTTTAGGTAGCCCCGAGACGAAGACGATAGCATTCTGTTCGACAAGTTGTAGTAGACGCCGTCGCGCCTGTGCTGATACGTGTTCCATATACAACAACGGTGTATCTGGTCTGCTCCTACGCATTATAAGTACGGACTTTCGAGCACCTCGAGTTAGTATGTGTAACGTCGTCAGCTGCACATATCACGTGATCATCACGTGATCCAACCTTGCAAATTGCGACACCATATTACAGTCTCGAAACATTCCACATGAAGCTACGTTTTTACAAAAAATTGGTAATGGCATATCAGTCGAACGAAAAACCGAAGAGAGTAAGAGAAACATGCCCCGTCATCAATAAATATAGGTTAGCCACGCTGCAAACGTCGAACCCCCACCCGAATGCCTTCAACAAAAGCCCAACAAAAGGACGGTGAGTGCCAATTCCAACAGATAAGCCAAGTAAGACATACCGTTTGA
The DNA here is from genome assembly GCA_015178965.1 of Russula ochroleuca. Taxonomy (NCBI): domain Eukaryota; kingdom Fungi; phylum Basidiomycota; class Agaricomycetes; order Russulales; family Russulaceae; genus Russula; species Russula ochroleuca. Next base: position 83,413 of record WHVB01000055.1, on the reverse strand, counting down.
CATATGTTCACGGACGACTCAGAGGACTGTATGGCTCAGCGCTTGATTGACCTTCGTCGCTGAGATCGAATGGTTCATATGATGAACCAATCGCGGGATTCGGAAGAATGGTGGGCGAATCTCTGCGCGACGTGGATAGCACACTGGTACTCGCTTGAGTAACGAGGCTCGGCCTGGTACCACTATACCCTGGATCAGTCCGTCTCGCGAAGCGGCGTTGACGAGCGTCTCCCAAGTAAGGGAAGTGGATGGCTGATGAGGAAGTAATGGTGGATCGATCCATGATCCCAACACCAGGGGTGTCTAGGACTGTGGCGCGGGGAGACGGAAGGCTGCGGGAGCCCGATTCGTCGCTTAGAGGAGACTCTGCCCGCACATAGGTCTCCCTCTCGCGATCTAAAGCTTTGTCCGCAGGATACTCTGGCTGCAAGTCAATAGAAGCTCCGGGAATCAATGAAGAGCTCGCACGTCCAAAGCCGATCTTGCCCTCACTGATCTGCGTACCACTAGATGGTCCTCCGAGTCCGCCAGAGACTGCAGTGGGCTCGGAGGCAAAACTACGTTGATCGCTAATACCGCGGGACTCCCCCAAAGACGACCTTGAATTCACGCCAACCGAAATCTTGCGGGCTTGTTCCTCGGAAGGTTCGATCTGACTAGGGCCCTCTGAGCCGGAAGAGCGAAGATTCCAGACATCGTCGATCAACTGAAGCAGATCCTGCAGGAATTTGACCTCTCTATCCTTGCCGGCGTTTTTTCCAAGGAGATCGCAAACTTGTTTTCGCAATTGACCCACATCCCCCCAAACTTTATCGGAGGGGCAGTTCAAAAGTAGACGCTCTTTGTCGATCACTTTCACCTGTAGCTCCCGCACTTTCTCGATATCCTCGAATTCCAGGCCGGATCGGTCGAGTGGTACGGCCGATACGGCCAAATGTCCTAATAGGCAGAAGATCAGTAGGGGACCATCGCGCGCAGTTATGTCGATCATTTCAAGGGCTTTGGTCGTAAACACTGTCCCAATATGGCCCCCATTGACGTAAGAATTCCAGAATTCTGGATTCTCTTTATCCCGTAGGCCGAGAGTACATATTAGTCTCGCGAGAGAAGCAACGTCCCACCATGATCGGAACAATACGGTGCCGTCACGCTCGATGTCGTTCGAAAACTGAGATAGAAGCGCTTTGCAAAATCGAGCCTTGATGACACCGACCCGGAAGCTGGTGGCCCTCCCCATGAATACGACTTGGAAGCAATGTGCGATGAATGACTCCCAGTGCTGTGTTAGCGACCCGAATTCAGGTGCACGCCAGTCCACTTTCCGTGAGTCTTCCAGGACCGAGAACGCTAGATCGATCACGGTACAGCAGTCCTCGAAGACGCGGTGCTTCTCAAGGATAAGGCCGTCTGACCTCTGGGTATTCCAGAGATTCACTTGTAGACTGACCCATAGATCATCATAACGGACGACCTTTTCCATGAAATCCCTGCTTACTTCCGGAGGGTTTTTCGAGATAAAACCTGGGAGACAATGGGCGAAGGCTTCGAGAAGATCGCTGTTCCGAAGATACTCCTTCCCAAACACGACATCAGGTCTGTTGTGACACTTGGGGTGATCTGAGAGCAGCATTAAGAGTCGCTGTCCTCGGGCAACAGTGTCCAGTATATCGAGGAGCGGCCGGAGACGGAAACCATGGTCCTCGTGCCGGACGTACGTATGGATATCCTGGTGTAGCTTATCGAAGCGATGCTGTACGGGAGTGTGTACCTTGGAGTGAATGGTCTCGAGTTGCGTCAGGAGTATGTCAAGGACCTTCCAGGAGAAGGAAAGGGACGAGGGTGGAGCACGATCTCCATAATGAACAGCTCGGGAGAACGTTGTCAGATTGGTGAGTGGTCCGTCGGACAGAAGGCTGTTCCACATCTCCTCGGGCCTTGACGGCGTGTGGCCATGCCAAATGGTGTCCGTATTGTTGTGCGGGAAAAGGAACCTATAGAATGGAATAAGAGACTCAGGAAACTGCGATTTGTCTGTCTTCCTGCTATCCTGTCCGAGCTGAGAGAGGAAGCCCTGGATAGCAAGCGCCCTAATGCATGAGGCATACAGAGCAATCATTTGATCTTCCGTGCCACATAGCGTATTGAAATGGTCCATAAGCCCTTGATTGTACGTCCGCTGTAACCGTAACACCTTTTCAAGTTCGCCCGGCACAGAAGAATATTTTTTGCACTCGCGACTGTATTTGAATATGAGCTGGAGGGCCTTGATGCAGGAGAACACGCGAGCGATGCGTGCTTCGTCAGAAAGCTCCACCGACGTAGCGCAGGTTATGAAATGCTCCATGATGCGACTTAAAATGGTGTCGGTGATTAGATAATAGTCTAATCGACCCTTTTTGGTGTGACTCGAGGACATGTATCCTGGAAGACCTTCCAAGAACTTGTCCATGTCGTCGCTGCTGAAGTCATCTTCCATAAAGAGCCATTTCATGGAGTAGTGCTCAAGCTTCTCCGCCCGCTTTTCCGCCTCCATCGAGTATAAACGCGAAACGTCGATGTGGATGCCGTGGTAGTACTGAAGCCCTGTCATGTCGAAAGGCTGCCTACGGTACCACTTTTGGAACCATAACGGGGATCGAAAGATGATACGGAGGATGATGGATACAGCGCGAAGTGGAGGGGTCATCGGCGTGTTATAGAAGGAGTTGCTAATTATCAGGGAAGAGACGCTGAGGAGTCCATAGACTATCGAGGCCGCAACGAGGGAGTAACGGGCGACGAGGCCAAAACGGCGATCAACCGTGTAGAAGAAGTCGCTGATGGCCCAAAAAAACAGAAAGATCGAGATGTGCAAGAAGACGTGTGCCCCTTGCATGAACCTCCACATCTGGAATTCGGCAAGGCCTTGAAATAAATAAGTTCTGATACGTCCACGCTCGTGTGGAGCCGCCCCTGCCCGGAGTTGGGTCAATTTCAAGTATTCATAACACCATTGCTGGACAAAAGTGCATGACACCACGCTCATGATGCTCAGGAAAAAGCTGAGAAACAACACGATATTGATGCGAACGGCGTCACTTTTCGAGGTCTGCTGACTATTGTCGGGGGTGAGCGTCTTGTATATTTCGATGATAAATGACGCGACGATGGAAGAGAACAAAGTGACCTATAAGGTAATCGTAAGAGACCGCGATGTGAACGTGAAATAAGCGGTCACGTCGCCTCTCACCAGGAAGACCAATGAGTTAGTATGACCTAGTAAACTTTCAACAAATTTCCGGTCATAGATCTCTGCCTTGGACATGTACAGATTCCAATATGTGGCGGATGAGTCTCCATATTTAGGTGGCCTGGCGGGTGTGTTGTAATATTTAGGAGGGGCTTTAATCACTCCAAGTCAGAGATAGAAACTTCTTTAGCTAGTCAAAACGTACTGTGTGGATCGGGATCCCTTTCATCAACTCTCTCTTGGTGCCAAGAAGCTTGAGCTTGAGCCTCTACGTCAGGGGATGCCAGTGGGGATCTTTGCATTGTGTGGGAGGAAACATCCATCAACAGAGAGTCCATTTAAAGGGAAGAAGTGGTATTTACTAGTGTGTTGCGCGGGAACTATAATCGACTAGTATGTGAAAGGAGTGGAGGGTTCGCAAAGACTTGAATCACCGAAAACGGCTGGTCGTCTGACATTCGCCCTCCATGGGGACACGCCAAACAAACTACCACAAACAAACTTGCGCTGATCTTACGCAACTTCCGCATTTCCCAGGTCATAGGTATTAGGTTCTGCTGTCATAGAGTGGTTAACCGACCTCATTGATGGCACGTTTGGGGTATGTATGACGATCATCTGCAGGGGTTCGTTGCCCTGGGTCTCATCCTCTGGGGTGCCCCCATGGGCAGGTGAATGAACGTTGAGAAGGCTGCTGTCATTGCTGTGAAGAATAAGAAGATAGGAGACATGCCAAAGCCATGCGGCAAATTGGACGGAACAGTCCCCGAGCCAAGCATGGAAGACGTCAGAACCTCTTGACCCGCGCCTAAGTTACTCTCTCCGCCCGATCAACTGAACGATGAAGCCTATGAGGGCCGCCATTTGTCGATATCATAAAGCCCCAGTGATACCGCGCCGCGACTAGACCAATGTGAGATCTGTGAAAGTTGGGAAGCATGGTCCAACTATTTCTCGTTCGTTCTTTGACAGATAGATGGACGTACGGTTTCGTTTGATATCAGCGCTAAGATAAACGGGCTTTGCCGTGCAGAGTGTTCAAGACGTGTTCATACTGTATTCCGACCAGTCTCCCGAGCGGCCAAGCAAATAGATATGTAGAAAATCTGGCGACTCGGGAGCAGGGCAAGTTGTGTTAGTTAATGAAGCGGCGAAGATATTGAAGTATACAGCTTGAGTACAGCTTGTTATCTTGTTATACAGTAACAGCGACAATGACGCAGAAGAGATTTAAAGCTCCGACGAAGGCTGCCCTCGCACATGTGTGCGAACATCCCCATTATTCCTTTTTGAACGAAGTTGACACAGATCAGCACAGATCACACTTGAATTATCATTACTGAACCGGCAGCCGAGGTTGACAAGGTTGACATGTTGACACGTTGACGCGCTGACGTCTACGATCGTTTCACATCCAATCTGCCAGTGTACGCCCAGCCTCAAGCTAGGCAAAATGTGGTAACAATTTTGCGCCCGTACTAACTTACTGTTCGAAGTAATGATCATGCTGCTTCTTTGGTCTCGGCCTCGCTTACCCACTATCATCTTTTCTAATATCTCCTGCAACGCCTCGCCCGGTGGCATATTCCCAACCCTGGATCCATACACACCCTCGATCAATCCCTTCCTCACAAATGGCACCAACAGCCGCAAAAACGCCGTCGCAGCTCCCTGTGCTTCATCCCGAGGACCCTCGAGCAGCGTTCCAAAAGCCTTGGACAAAGAAGCATCAAGCGCTTTCGTGAGGTCACCCAGCAGAGCCGCTGGCGCCAGCAGCCGCAGCCCATTTAATGCTGCGAGGAGCACATTGGCAAGCGTCGCAATAGGAGGATAGAAGACTAGCTCCTGTGGGGGTATATGGAGCACACCAGTTGTTGTCCCCGAACCCCCACGCCGTGCCCGAACAACAGCCCAGCCCGTCTCCGGCGTACGCGCGACCTTGTCCACCGCCCTGGAGAATTCACCACACATGCGTGTGCGCGCCGAGCGGCGGAAGGAACGTGCGAAAATCGAGCCAAGTGGCACAGTACGTGAGCTGCGAGAGCAGTGCCGTCAGTGCGGGCGCGTCTGGAAAACGTGGCAGGGCTGAACGGAGCGCATCGAGTAAGCGTGAAAGTAATTGTGCGGTGTATGCGGGCAGAAGCGAGCGTAGCGTATGTAGATCTTCAGGGGAATGATCTACGGGGTGGTCGTTCGAGGAAGATTGCAACATATTGCGTGAGGAGGCCATGCACGCCCCCACGCCACGTATCGATGTATTTCTTCATATACTACACTCAAGCATCCGGCGCATCCAATCCGCGCATTTCACCCGCGACGCTTGTCAATGCAACGTTGAGCGCCTCGAGGGCGGGCGGCGCCGCCCGAGGCGGCCGGTAAGAAATGCGAGAGCGAGCCCCCATTCCGGAAACACACGTATCCGCCGCAGGAAGCTGACTGCGCGGAAGAGGCTCGGAAGCTTGCCTGCGGCGCAGAGAGTGGCGAGTAGTTGACCCAAGAGTGTGCGGATGGCACCGTTCATCTCGGCATGCACGTCTTGCACAAGCCGCGCGTACGGAAAACGCGTGGCCAGTCGCGCGGCGTGCGCTGCGAGATCGAGCGCCTCTTGGAAATGACCCCCGCGTTTGCAAGCGTCTGCAAGTACGGGTCGAGAATGTCTTACAATTTTGATGAGTGCTCAAGGACGAGAGCTGCGTGGCGACGGGAGGACTGAATGGAGGTAATCTCCGACGAGAAAGAGCTGGCGGCAGATTCTAACGCGGGTATGTCTTCGAGGAGAGTGTCGAGGGTATTGGAAAATGAGGAAAGAGTAAGGCCTGTGGTCGTGGAATGAAATGACAAGAAAGTTGGATAAGAAGAGGTGCAGAGATTTGTGAGCGCTTTTGTGAGTTGAGAGGAGGTGGAGGAGAGGTTATCAGGCTCGGCAGGTTATGGAGCCTAATGGAAGAGTGGTGAGTTGCTCAAGATAAGAGGTCGCCTTAGGGGATGACAACAGTTTGGCGTGGCCTGAGGGGGCAGTGAGGGCATGATGTCCTCGGCCCTAATGCGGCCAGCGCCGAGCGGTACCAGCATCCGTCATCTTGCAGTCAGGCTCGGACCAGCCGTTCGGTAAACATGAATTGGGATGATTGCCTGGATGATTGACATCTGAGTTCAGATATCACAAATGAGAATCACACCGGACAAACAACAACCACCACTATCACCTCAAGCTACAAGCCAAGTTGCAACACAATAGAGGTATAAGCACAGTATAAGAAACCGAGCACAAGACGTGGCTCAAAGAGAAGCACTCTTACGTAAGAGACAGAAGTCACTTTTTCGTCAGTGTGGGCACATCAAGCTAGCGAAGGAATGACGCGATGGGTGATGACAGATATCTCTAAAAGTATCGCTAATCAATCAGAGTAGGATTTCCTGATACTGTATTGGAGACGAACAAAAAATAAAGAAGGGGGAACACGGAGCGGTTGAAGCCGGCTGAGTTCGAAAGGGTCAATAAGCAGCAACCTTACCTTTACAGTACCACTGCATCATCTCTTCGCGTACAACGACCTGAGAACGCTTCACGTTTCTCTCTCTCTCAGGGCACTCTGGACCGAGTATCGTGTCCCCAAGGAGGGAAAGGGCAGTGCGTGCGTCGAGAGCCTGTTTAGCATGAGGTGACTCGGACTGCTGCGCCGTCCCGCTTCACGCTCGATTCCATGTACGACGTCTTCGCTCGTGGATAACACACACTTGGTCATCGGCGAGGCGCACGCGATATTGGCCTCCTCGAGGTCACAGAATAATTTCGATGTGACTGGTGCTAACGGGCAATGGCTCACGAGCCGTGTAAGCCGATCAGGGATTGTAATTCCACGCACTCCCTTTGCCTTGCTTTTTGCACTCCTTTCCGTTGCCCCGGTTTCAGATTGTCTAATATAAAAATCCCATAATACAGACGTTACATGCATGCAAGAAACGTCCCTTCAAGCTGCACTGTCGCTAAGGATTAAATTTGTATTGTCAGTCAGACTCGCGTTTGAGTCATAAAGGGATCTCCTCGAACCTCGATCTGCCCGCGCCATGCTCCCGAAGTAAATCTGCAATCTCTCGCTCTCCATATGCCAGCGATACTTGGTATGGTGTTTGACCGTAGCCATTCAGTGCGTGCACGTCCGCGCCACGTTCAAGTAACAGTTTCACCATCCCGAGGTATCCATATTCAGCTGAGAGGTGCATCGGAGTGTGATGGTTCTGCTGCCTTGTGTTCACGTTTGCCCCGTGATCGACGAGCACCCGCGAGACTTCGAGGTGTCCGTATCGTGATGCAACGTGCAGTGGTGTCCAGTCCCTGTTATCACGTGAATCTACCTCCGCGCCCCGCTCGATGAGCAAGCGTACAACATCGAGATTCCCCTTGAACGCTGCTAGGTTTAGTGGGGTTCTGTTACCGTCATCTCTGATGTTGACATCTGTTCCCCGTTCGAGCAACGACTTCACGACGTCAATGTTCCCCTCTTCGGCGGCAGCGTGCAACGAAGCCTCATCACTTCCATCTTCATCAACGCCGTTCTCGGCTGTGTTCAATGTAGTTGAGCGTATCCTGTTTCGAATATCCGCATCTGCTTTGTACCCGCCAAGGAACTTCGCGACCTCGGAGTTGTCATTCTCTGATGCCAATTCAGCTGCAGTTTTATTGACCTTGTTGAGCGTATCCACATCGGCACCCCGCCGAAGCAACAGCTTTACAACACCGAGGTGCCCATGTTGCGATGCAGCGTGCAACATAGTCCAGCCATTACTGTCTGCATTATGCAGATTCGCTCCGTGGTCGATCAGGAGACGGGCGATCGCAACATTCCCATCCCTTACTGCTTGATAAAGTGGCGTTTCTTGATTATCATTGAAAATGTCAACACTTGCGCCACGCTGGACCAGCAACTCGGCAATCTTCAGGTGGCCATTGGCTGACGCTAGATGTAACGGGCTCCAGAGGTCATCACGCTGGATGTCCGCATGAACGCCATGGTCAAGTAACAACCATGCCATGTCAAGGTGTCCATGTACTGTGGCGAAGTGTATTGGAGCCCAGCCTTCGTTGTCCTGGACATTAATGTCGCCCCCTCGCTCAATGAGGAAGCGACCGACTTCCACTTTCCCCTTGCTCGACGCCAAGGCTAACGGGGTCTTTTCAGTCCCGTCCCGAATATCGACGGCAATGCCGGTGTTGATTAGCATTCGCACAACGTCGGGGTGCCCGTTTTGCGATGCTATGTGCAGTGGATTCCAACCATTGTTGTCGTTTGCCTGGATATCTGCGCCATGGTCGATTAGGAAATGTGCAACGTCGAGTTTGCCATTGCTGGATGCCAGGTACAACGGCGTCTGCTCGCTTCCGTTCCGAATGTCGACATCGATGCCACACTCTAGCAGGAACCTCACGATGTGGAAATGACCAAAATACGATGCCGTGTGGAATGGAGTCCAGCCGTCATTATTTCGGGAAGACACGGCCGCGCCTCTCTCGATCAAGAAGCGCGCGCTGTTGAGGTATCCATACCATGCAGCGAGGTCCAAGGGAGTCTCCTCCTTATAGCCTCGGTCATCAACATTCGCACCTCGCTCGACCAGTAACTTTGCAAGGTCGAGGTGACCACAGGCTGACGCGGCATGCAAGGGTGTGTGGCGATCGTTTTTGTGTGCGTTCACATCAGCGCCACGGTCTATCAATAACCGCGCAAGGTCAAGATATCCATTTCGTGACGCAGAATGTAGGGGAGTCCAACTTTGTGACTCGCGTACGTTCACATCAGAGCCGCAGTCTAGCAATAGCCGTGCGATGTCAATGTACCCACATCGTGCTGCCACGTTCAATGGAGTACAGCCAACTTCGTCTCGGGAATTCAAGTCGGAGCCTTGATCTATAAGGAAGCGTGAAACGTCAAGCTTCCCATTAGCACAGGCCACGTGCAGCGGTGTCTCTTGAATGTCACTTCGAAAATCGAGACTTGCACCAGATCCAAGTAGCAATTTTGCAATGTCACGATATCCACTTCGTGCTGCCGCGTGCAGTGGAGTGCAGCCTTCAATGTCGGTGACATTCACGTTTGCGCCAGAATTCACCAGAAGCCGCGCAATCTCGAGTGATGACTGTGCCATGACGAGCTGTCCGCCCTGTGATACCCTGTGAAGCGGAGCCCTGCCCATATCGTCACAGGAGTTTGAATCTGCACCATTTTCGAGGAGCAACGATGCTACATCTGAATGTCCCATGACTGAAGCGGCATGTAGGGGAGTCGTGTGAGAACCGCCCCTGATATTGACATCCCGAGAATCGTCAACGATCAGGTGCTCCACGAGACCACGGAAGCCGCACAGAGCGGCATAATAAAGTGGCACAGCCTCAGGTCGGATCGGGTGTATCGTCGACATGGACTCTATCCAATGACGGTCGATGTCGTGTAGCCAAACCCATGCCGCAAAATGTGGCTTTGCAGGATCAAACAGATGCTCCATGACTTCCTGGATGCGTGAGGACACGTTCCTATACTGGGCATGGTCCACCCAGTGCCGCGCGGCATACGGGGCGAGGGGGAAGTGACCAATGGCGTCTCTGTCGATTTTGTCATCGAGGTGGAGGAGGACACTGAGGCCGGCGTGTGCAAGGACGGTATGTGCAGGTTCGGGGAGAATGTGATAGTATGAAAGACGTTCTTCAGCTGTTGCAAGTCGCTCCGATGTCAAGAACTCCTTTACGGAGAAATGCGAGAATTGTACAACTTGGCTGCCTTCTCTATTGACGACGGTGATGAGACTAGAACATACGGACATTACCGCTTCTTGTGCGTTTCCTGGGCGCCAAGCTGCGTTAAATGTAGGGGGCGCTGCATCGTCGAACTGAACTGCGAGAATCTCTGCGAGTTCTTCAACGCGAAGAGGGCGAATAGACACCGTAAGACATTGGAAGAGTCGTTGTGCATATTCTCGTTTCTCCCCATCGATGGCCAGCAGTGTACGGCCATATGTTTCGTCCAATGTGTTCGGTAAGTCATTCAAGACCCTCCGAATACTCGCAGGAAGAGTGCGACGGAGCCTGTCAACTTGGCAAACAACCCATCGAAACCTACAAGATCGTGTAAGCGTCTATTACGAAGCCGAAGTCGAGAGACGACTTACATGCCATCCACTCTGTCGGACAGAGTATCAATGACAAGTTGCCTGTCCTCTTCTTTCCATCTCCGCATGCTCCTGTCCGAATGGACAACAGACTTGATGTACTTGATTATGTCCTCCTTTTGCCCACTCTCGTCATGAAGAGAAATTTTGAGAGACGTCAATGGCTCGAGCGCAATTTGGATATCCATCTCCGGCCGGCTAGCCACACATAGATGTACATTCGGCAGTTTCAAATCAACAAGTCCTTCAATCGCCCCCAGGACCTCATCGCGGGCGGACGGTGTCCCCAATAAATTCGGGCATTCATCGACAGCGTCGACAATGATATAAGTTGGGGCTTGCCCTGGCAGACTCAGCATGTCCGCTATACATTTCTTGAGCGCGTCAATATCGGGCTTTCGTATGCCACGACCATGGTCCGAATATAACTGGGATAGGATGTTGAAACAAGAATCCGATTCAGCAGAAAGCTGCAAAATGAGGGAGGAGAGGAGGCCATAACAATCTTGCTTCTTGACATCCCGAAAATCAAAATAATAGTAGGCCATCGTGGCCAATCCTGCTGTATGCATGCCCTCGATGTTCTGAATGATTGCGGATCTAATAAACACTATGAACAACCTCAAAATACCCATGAAGTCACGACATACAGAAGTGTACTTTTCCCCGCCCCCGCTTTAAGATCAACAAGTTATTATTACAAGACACTCGTTTAAGGTTTTGAAAAACATACGTTTACCGTGAATCCACAAGAGCGACCCCCTCGCTTTCCATTCTGTTAATGCGCTGTTCTCGAAGAACCAAGCTGCAGTTCCACTGTGTCGTGCTTTCCGAACAAAGTTGTGATTCGTGGACGGGTCAGGGGGAGAGAGCCAGTGTTGAACTTCCCATCGCAGCTGGTCACCTACAAGATACAGTCGGTCTCGGCAATGAATGTTAAAATGTTAGAAGATGACGAACGTTTCACTAGATCTACATCATTGGCCGTCTGTTTTATGACTTCCTTTGCTTCCTTTCCGTCTGAGGGGTTCAATTAAACAAATTTCAGGCTTGACTGAAATGGCTTGCGCACCTTGAATGACTTTGGCGACCTTGTCGTCGACGACCTTCACACTGTCATCAACAATGGCCACCCTAGCGTCGATGCCTTTCACATTATCATCGACGCTGGCCACCTTATCGTCGACACGGGCCACTCGATCGTCGATGGCTACCACCGTATTCGCGACATCCCTCACTCTCTCATCAACAGTATGCGTCGCCTTCAAGTTTTGTGCAATAGCCATTCGAGCCTCTTCTTGTGTCAGCTTGTCTAACCTCTTCAGCGCATCGTCCATATCGGTCCTTCCGATCAGCTTCTTCCCATATTTTTCTGAACATTGTCAGTCAACGGTGACATACTCATAATGAATTACTCACTCATTCGACCTTGCCCAACCTCCTTCGTTGCGAGGCCAAGAATAGAGAGAACCTCGACCATTATCAGAATGTTTGTATCCGTCATTTCCGTGGTCAGCGGCACATCGGTGTACACCTCGAGACGTCGGAAAAACATTTCGATGCGCTCGAAAATGTCCATAAGAGTGTCTTCGCTTGCGCGAACATCCTTAGCTGCCTGAAGAATATATGTGTTACAATGTCCAACACCGGTTTATCGAAGATACACACTGAAAGGAGAACGCCGATTCCAGCGAAGATAACACTCGCGGGTGAAAAAACCTACAAAATAAATATCAGTGTGGATCTCAGATAACTGTATACCCTTGAGCATACCAGGCCAACACCCGCTCCAAGCGTCGCAGAAAACGAAAACAGGACATTCACGGTGGGGTCAAGCCACTTGGACCATCGATCATCGCTTCGGGACTGATCTAGCCCCTGGACTTGTTGCTGAAGGATGGCGAGAATGGCACCGGGAGAGTCGCAGGCCTGGAGCTGGACTGCGAGAGGATGGGCAAGCAGATCTTTTTTGGTGCGTTTTTTGTACGCTTCCAGCGCATTATTGATGATTAGTTGGAAATTGGACGACGAGGCGGCGGTGAGGTGAGATTGAGACATAACTGCAAAAGCGATCGTGCTGAGAGAACGATGACCGATTCCTGGGAGATAGTTGGGCATAGGAACAGTTCACTGCCTCGTGTCAATTAAGAGTCCGCGGCAACAGACACAAACAAACCAAGACGGCCCTAGAACCGTGGTATGCTTTATACAGTCACTCACATCCCTCTCCTACGTATCGCACGCCCCAGCCATTCGCTTGTGCAGCTATGCCCTTCTACAAGTGCAAGCCTTCGTCACCAAGCGCGCAATATTAACCACCGCCGCCATCCTAGCTCCTCACCGGCATCACGACGACAGCAGCACGATTACCTAGCCGGACACCACCATCCACGAGGAGGAGACCAGCCGCAGCCCCCACCTCCGATCTCGACCGTCAACGATGCTGAGGTATCTCACTTTTCGCGCCTGTCGGCGCTGTGGTGGGACGAGCGCGGCGAGTTTGCCCTCCTGCACAAGATGAACCCGCACCGCATACGCTTCATCCGCGAAAAAGTGCTCGAAGTCTTACAGGCACAACCTGACGCCATGTCTGCTGCTGCTCCTGCCAGTTCCACCCACATTCCACCATCCCTCGAATCTCCCCGCGTGCTGGAGGGCATGGACGTCCTGGACGTCGGATGCGGTGGGGGAATATTATCCGAGGTGCGTTCTTTTTTTTAATCAGTTTATTTATTGATGGTGACGACGGATTCATACTGGATTAGAGTCTCGCGCGTCTCGGTGCCAACACGCTCGCCATCGACGCATCGGCGGAAAACATCGGCATCGCGACGCGCCACGCAGCTGCGGACCCTGGTCTCACTTGCTCTGCTGCGTCGGCGTCGGCAACGCTATCGTTCCGGCATGTGACGGCTGAGACGCTCGTACAGGAACCGAAGCGGTTCGATATCGTATGTTCGATGGAGGTCGTCGAGCACGTCGACAACCCGGCGGCGTTCTTGAGGTCGTGTGCGGAGTTGGTCAAGGTACGTCTTGGGCGGTCGCTGGTACACGCGCTTTAATGTAATGCTCTCTCTCTCTTTCCTTGGTTGCTTCTAGCCTGGCGGACATCTTTTCCTTTCGACGATTGCGCGGACGCCGCTGTCTTATCTCCTTACGATCATGGCGGCAGAGAAGGTGTTCCGCCTCGTCGAGCCTGGCACACATACCTTTTCTAAATTCGTCAATCCCGAGGAACTCATAGGTTTCTTCACGAAGCCCCTCATGCCAGGTGCGCGTCCCTGGATTTCCCGGACATATGCGCATGGGCTGCCCACGCGTATCGAGGCCGAGGTGCGCGGCATTGTCTATCTTCCGTGGCGAGGTGATTGGGTTTTGGCGCCACGGGAAACGACGCCTTGGTCGACGCAGGCAAATTATTTGTTCTGGGTACGCAAACCCATAGAGTAATGTGTAGAATCTTTTGCGCAACATGTGGCTATAATGCGTTAACAACCGACGGGATCTCTCCCATGCCGCAGATGACTCGTATGGTGCATAGTTGTTGATTTGATCCCTAGATGAAGAAATAATAATACACGTTGGACAAGAAGCTGATGAGAGCAAACATCGTAAGGAAGTGTGAGGAAAGTCTGGGAGGGCGACCAAGCGAGCAAGGCAAGAAAAGAAAACATAGGAGATAAAACTATGATGGAAGCCGCTCGCCCCAAACGAGACGTTGGCGGTGTGCGTGGGTCGCACCTAGCAGAGCGACGGTGGTCATCCATGCAAGAATCATAAAGGCGAGAACAGAGAGAATGCGTAAGGTGGAGCGCCACCGCCAAGAGACGGGACCCTTGGACGTGAAGGTGACCTGGTACCAGCGCTCGTACCAACCACGATTTAGCCATCGGAGATCCTGCGCCAGTGCTTCGGCCTATCAAGTGGAGTAGAGGGACAACTGATCAGCAAGGAGAAAGAGGAACAAAAAGAAATGACGCGTGTTTGTTGGCTGCAACACCCTCCGTACCTTCTGACGACCCGAGTCATACATGAGTTGAATCTTGATGGCTTGCGTGCGGATTACGGGAAGTCGTGCTTCCAGCTCCGCGAGCACGCGCAGCGATTCTGCGAGCTCTTCATCGATCTGCGGGACACTCGTACGTAGCGTGTCCTGGCCCGCTCTGCGATATTTCCACTGGGAAAATCTTATAATCAGTGGCCGTGCGAAGAGGAGAGGGAGCCGCGGCGCACCTTGATGGAGGTGAAAGAATCGCGGATGACACTTTCTAGTGCTCGACAGTTGCTGAGACCTTCAAGGAGCCTTTCCTGTATAGCAATTGGTTTGTCAGTCAGCGCGATGGCCGATAGTTCCCCGATAACCCCCCGGACCGCATGGGGTATGCATATGGTGAGGAAGAGAACTTACCTCGAGGTCCTTGAGCTCAGGCTCGAATGCGGCCGACTTCCGCAATGGTGTGATGGGAAGAGAAGATGGCCTGCGAGAAAGCAGCATCAGTATCTATATATATATAATAATATGCATATAGCCTGTGAATAGGCTACGTGAGAACTCGGAGCGCACACATACTCCATCGGGCTAGAAGCCGACTCTGCATCGAATGTGCTTGAAGAAGAGGCCACAGACATTGGGTTATGAGGAGTGAATGACCGTAGTGGGGGAAGAATCAATGCAGAGGTTTTCGGTCCGTGGTGGGGTTATATTGGAGAGAGGGGTGGAGAGAAGAAATTTTTGGGTTTGAGATTTGACTGGAAATGAGCCTGCCTGCGATTGCGCCAATTTGAAAAACATCCCGCAAATGACGGCATCGCTTCGTGCCGTTCTCTCTCCACTCATCCGAGCCGCTGCCTCTCCTTGGTCTTTCCCGCCGCACCCATCAAATCGCGCACTGGCACTGACTGACACTGACACTAGCTTGGAACTTTCAGGTGAATGCTATTAGCATATCGGGTTCGGAGGCCAGGGAGTCCGGAGCGCGGTAGGTCACCGAGAACAACACCTGCCCGGCTCGTCCCGTGCCCTGTCTCTTGGCATGTCCCCGTGACCATTCCGAGCTTTATTTGTCGATGGAGTGATCCAATTACATACTGTCCATTAGCTGTCAAGTCTACAATAGCAACCCTTTTGCCCTCCGTACTGTATTCTCCGAATTGCGCCCCGACCTGCGGAGGTAAGGCAACAACTACCACGGCCATGATCAGCCATCTCGTGGTCGCCCTGAGCTTTTGTGCAGGACCACTTGTCTCACTGATACCTTGACGGGGTTAGTCGGGACGTCAGAGGGATTGATCAGGACGACATATTATGTAAAAATTGCTTCTAACTTACCGTGACGGTATGCCTCGTGGGAGGTAAGTTGCTGTACTGGATATAACCCTTGACAAAACCATCGCCTTGCCGTCGCTCCTGAAATTGCCCGGATCAACAACAGTCTGATGGAAACGGAAACTCGTACCCACCTACTACTCACATCGCTGCGGGAGTCGATTATCGAAAAGCCGCCTTACATAAGCGGAAGGCTCCAACTTCCAGCTTCTTACTTCTCACTCTTCTACAGGGTCGCCAAGGATGGTCCCGCTGCTAGGTTCGAGAATTCCGGACTACTGATGGCATTGGTAACATCTCGTCATAGATATATCAACCTTGCCAATGCTACTCCAGACGAGTTGGAACAACTCACTCAAGCCTGTGAACCAACTTCTTTCGGCAAGAAACATGAGGTGTTGGATGGGACTTACCGCAAGCCTGGAAAGATGGACTCGGAACGCTTTGCACCGATGCTGGACCCCCTTCACACCGACCTGATGAAAATAATCTACGACTGCCTCCTTGAAGGTACCCAGTCGACAAGGCGTATCAAGACAGAGCTACACGAGTTAAGTGTTTACAGTACGCATTCAATATTCATTCACCTCCATTTGATATCATGTTGCTATCCAGGTGAAGGGTCGTTCTTCAAGCCCCACGTCGATACTCCACGGAGCAAAAAGATGTTTGGGTCGCTTGTGATCGTATTTCCAACGCCCCATGAGGGAGGAGCTCTCCTCCTTCGGCACCGTGGTCATGAATGGATCTTTGACCCTGGCCAAGAACTTGCATCCAAGGGCCAACCGTCAATTGGTTACGTGGCATTCTTAAGCGACATCGAACATGAGGTTGCACCGGTGATATCAGGTCATTGTATCACATTGACATACAACCTCTACTTTGACGACGGTGGACCTGTCTCTGCGAATGATGCGGTATCGGAGCATCTCACCCCTCTGCGACTAGCGAATGAAGATGCATTCCGTGATGCCTTCTTGGCACTTCTCGAGAACCCAGAATTCCTGGCAGAAGGCGGCACGCTTGCATTTGGGCTGAGACACGTCTATCCGATAAAGAAGAATCTCAAGCACGTCTACAGCATCCTGAAGGGGAGCGATGCAGTCGTATACCGGAAGGTCTGTGCGCTCGGTTATGAGCCGGTGTTATACGTGTTCTACGAGCCGGACAAGGCCTCTGATGCAGATCATGGCATGATCATCGACAAAGTGATCAACTTTGACAAACTAGATCCGGAAGACAATGACGACCTTTTCGGCATTGTATTTAGGGAAGGTGGGAGTCTCGTGTATGAGGAACGTGGGGGCGGCAGCAAGATCGAAACTAGTTGGGGTGAGTTGCCGGAGCAGCTGGAGTGGGTCACGCCGAGAACGACATTCAACCGTCAGAAGGATTTGTTCAAGTCTTACGACGAGGGTCCTTATGGAGAGGAGGCAGTGTATATAACTGCACACTGGAACGTATGTCTGGTTGTACGTATTGGGATGGCCGGAGACAGGTTGGCGTATCGAACAGTTGCCGAGCTGAACAGAAAAAACAAGAAGACGCAGGGCAGATACTGGTATTAGTAGTTGGGGTACTGTACAATACAGTGCCGCCTGGCCCTGGCCGTTACGTAATGACGAGGTCCGTTATTCGATATTACAGTAACAGTAATCTTGTTTTGCCTCACAACCAGCAAGCCAGGTAACAAGCAGACTGCCGCTAGCAGCTCCGGTTCCTCAGGCCTTAGGCCTTAGGGACCACACTTGTATTCGTTCCCCCTATCTTCAAAGTATTAGCTTTCGACATGCACATCACTGTGACTGAGTGCATATATAGACGATGAAAGCAACGCACAGGATGGATTCAAGTCTTTCACCTTTTTGGAGTAGGAAACGGAAAAAACATGATCAACGCATGATTGACCAGTGGTGGCGCAGATTATAAACGATCTGATCATCGGTGCGCTTATCTCATCTCATCTCACTGTCACAGATTGAGCCCACCTGACGGAATTGAAAAAAAGGTTGTTGATAATACCTTGCTTTGAGTGAGCCGCCGAAGGTGGGACGGTATGTCCTTCAAGTTCTGGATTGCTTACAAACCCCCGAATCGCGTGTTACCCGACTACGAACCCCAAAACGACCATTTCCTTCTCGGCATTCTCGCCCATCTTTTCTTTCCGACGTTCCACGTTTGTGCTCCCGCGCATGCGCTCAAAACACAATTGGTCTCCGATCACCCAGGCAAAACATTCTCCAAGGCGGACGATCTTCAAGTTGTCTGAGTCAGTCTGACTGGTCTCATACTTCTATTGCAACCTAAAGAAGTTGTTCTGTTGTTCTGTTGGAAGAACTTAATGGTGTCATGCGATCAAGAGGTTTGTCATGCAACGCCCGAGTCGTTTGTCATGCAATCAAAAGATTCCTTGTAGTAAGTGATGTGGCGACGCCAGTCACACTGCTTACCTTCCCACTCTGCTCTAAGCCATGGTCGCCATCTCTCCTCCAGCCAAGGTCCTTATTACAGGTGCAAATAGCTATCTCGCCACTTGGGTCCTCAAGAAGTACCTAGAAGCAGGCTACTCTGTCCGCGGCACAGTTCGCTCGTTGTATAAAAGTGCCTTCCTCGTCGATAAATTCGCCAACTATGGTGACCGCTTTGAGCTCGTCGTTGTCGAGGATATCACCAAGGACGGTGCATTTGACCAAGCGGTCATGGGTGTCGACGCCATCGCCCACACTGCCTCTCCGTTTCACTACAAATCCAACAAGGCAGACGGTACGCCCTGAATATTCCTGCTTAGTTGGTGATCAAGACATATACAGATCTCATCATCCCCGCCGTGCGGGGAACCACGTCGATCCTGAACTCTGCTTTAAAACATGGGAGCAACGTGAAGCGTGTGGTCCTCACCTCTTCGTTTGTCGCAGTTTTCGAATTGACCACGGTGCCGCACGTTTTCAACGAAAGCAACTGGAATGATGCCTCCGTCGAGGCAGTGAAGACGAAGGGCTCCGAAGACATTAATACCTCTCAACGTGAGATTTATGATACCCTGACCGGGGCGCGGACAGGTGCGCAACTACAGCGTCAGGGGACCTGGGTGAACGTAGCCGTAGTCGCAGAGGCACATGTGCGCGCAACACATGCTGTAGCTGCTGGTGGCCAACGCATCGTCACATCAGGTCCCTTCTTTTATCAAGACTTCCGTATGTCGTATATCCCTTTCGTATCCTTCATACGGGAACCTCGGGTGGATGTGACGCGCAAAACAAATTGATTTGGCAGCGGAGCTCGGCATCCAGAATGTGTCGCGAGGAGAACCGGGTTCGACGAAGGGCCTCCCGTTTGTCATCAATCTCGAGACGAAGAAAGCTGAAGAGTTGCTTGGGTTGACACCGGCGACGCCTCTGAAAGACGTGGTCGCGGAATCGGTCGAGGACTTTAAAGCGCGTGGACACCCAGGATTTACGGCGCAGGTCTAAGGTCTCTCGTATGTAGGGTGAGGTTGAGGTCACTCAGTTGTGGTGTATGCGGTTAACGTTTGGGGCACAATTTTGATATGGGATTATTGGAAGCCCATATACATATAGTGTTATTCGCGAGCAGACATGGGGTACAAAATGAATGGACCCGCGGTTGACTATGCCGGAGCTACCGTGACAACTGGCATGGCTAAGGAACACATCAGAATTTTCACAAGCATCTTGAAGCATGAGGCGGGCCTCACCTGGGGGAGGGAGAGACCACGCCAGGGGTCTTGCACGAACGAAGCACGGCTTCCTGAGGAGCCGCCGATGTGTCTTTTTTTGTACACGGCAGACATTGACTTGTCCGATTCCCCTGAGCCAATTTGGGTTTCTGTTGCGCTGGTGCGTCAGCGAGGGACTAGTGGCGCTCGCTGACTAGCGCTGACTCACTGGGCGGCGGCGGTGCCTGTTAGAAGCCAACAATCGTTCAGTACTGTACTGCGTTTCTGGGGGTCCAAATCGAGAAGCATAGACTTGTTCTGTGCCTGAGTTCGTGGGTCCACGTCCTTGTGACGCCCGGGATCTAAGTCAGACCATGCCGTGCTGCAAAGCAAGGTCACAAATTAGGTTCAGCCCGAAGCATAAA
Organism: Russula ochroleuca; assembly: GCA_015178965.1. NCBI lineage: Eukaryota > Fungi > Basidiomycota > Agaricomycetes > Russulales > Russulaceae > Russula > Russula ochroleuca. Next base: position 63,596 of record WHVB01000055.1, on the reverse strand, counting down.
AAAGCTGCATAATGAGCTAATTGGCCAAATCCTTTTGTACAGGGCCGCCAGGCTATCACCTAATGACGAGGTCCATAGTTCGATACGGTATTATTCCGACCGTAGGCTGAAGGCCGAAGGGAGGCTTACTATGCGTTTCCTTCTCTATTCCTAATATGGTGCGTGACGTGGGTCGTGGGTCGATCTTATGTCATACAACTCCGCCCATAGCACTGTTTGTTCTCACTCGCTTCGCCTCCCAATGTACTCTCTCACTTCAACAGCACCAATAAAGCATCGTGTATCACAAAGCTCTCCAATGAAGCTCTGTATGAACTCCGCATGCAACACATGCAGAGAGTGTGACGAACTTCAGAACTGTTCGCTGTCAATCTCACCCTCCATGCTGTCGCCCGAACCGTCCCCTGATGCTGCACTGTTTCTCCGGGTTTCACCGGTCGGACCCTGCCACGTGCTCGTGGCACCCTAGTAATAATGCTTTTTTCGGAAAAACCCAAGGAAAAACGGATTGGAGTGCAGATCAGATTAATTACGATCTGATCATCAGAGCGCTTACTTATCTCATCTTATCTCCAGGTTGTGCCCACTCGACGGAATTGCAAATTCCGGTTATCGCTTACAAAACCCCCGAATCCCGGGTTACCGTTTGTACTCATATTTCGAATACGAACCCCAAAATGATTCCTTCTCGCTCGTCTTTCCTTTCCGACATTTCCACATTTGTGTTCTAACTGTCGTCCCCGCGCGTGCACTCAAATCTCAGCCCAATCACCCGGGCAAAACTTCTCAAAGTGGGAAAGTCGTCTCAACTTGTCTGACTGGTCTCATTCAATTGCGGCCTAAAGAAGCCACAAGGTTGTTCTGTTCTGTCGAAGGAACTGAAAGAAATCAAGGGTTTGTCATACAATAGGGGGCTTTTGTCATACAATTAAGGGGCATCTTGTCATACGATCAAGAGTTTTCTCATGCAACCAGAAGTTTGTTTGTCATGCATGCAATCAAGGGATCCCTTAAGTGATGGCCCGGGGGCGATTCTCACCTTGTCACTCTACTCTAAGCCATGGTCGCCATCTCTCCTCCAGCCAAGGTCCTTGTCACAGGTGCAAATGGCTATCTCGCCACTTGGGTCGTCAAGAAGTACCTGGAAGCAGGCTACTCTGTCCGCGGCACAGTTCGCTCATTGTCTAAAAGCGCCTTCCTTGTCGATAAATTCGCCAACTATGGTGACCGCTTTGAGCTCGTCGTTGTCGAAGATATCACCAAGGATGGTGCATTTGATGAAGCGGTCAGGGGTGTCGACGTCATCGCCCACACTGCCTCTCCGTTTCACTACAGATCTAACAACCCAGACGGTACGCCCTATTTTTCTCTGGATATTCATGCTTCGTTGGTGACCAAGACGTATACAGATCTCATCATACCTGCCGTGCGGGGAACCACGTCGATCCTGAACTCTGCCTTGAAACATGGGAGCAACGTGAAGCGTGTGGTTCTCACCTCTTCGGTTGTCGCGATTTTCGATTTGACCTCTCTGCCGCGCATTTTCAATGAAAGCGACTGGAATGATGCCTCCGTCGAGGCAGTGAAGACGAAGGGCTCTGCAGTATCTCCGTATACGATCTACCAAGCATCGAAGACGCTGGCGGAGAAAGCAGCGTGGCAGTTTGTCGCAGCCCATAAGTCTGAGATCTCGTGGGATCTCGTTGCCATCAACCCCCCGTGGATTTTCGGGGCAGGTCTCTTTTTTTTGGTCGTCTTTTCTTCTATAGCTGAAGTCTTCACGCACACTTACAGCCTTCGCTCAGCCCCGCGCCGACAGTTGATGACATCAATACCTCTCAACGTGAGATCTATGACACCCTGACTGGGGCGCGGACAGGTGCGCAACTACGGGGTGAGGGGACCTGGGTGCACGTGGCCGTCGTCGCAGAGGCACATGTGCGCGCAACACATGCTGTAGCTGCTGGTGGCCAACGCATCCTCGTCACATCAGGGCCATTCTTTTATCAAGATTTCCGTATGTCGTATATCCCTTTCGTATCCTTCATGCGGAAATCTGACGGATGTGACGCAAAAAACAAGTTGATTTGGCAGCGGAGCTCGGCATCCCGAATGTGTCGCGGGGAGAGCCGGGCTCGACGAAGGGCCTCCCGTTTGCCATCACTCTCGAGACGAAGAAAGCTGAAGAGGTGCTTGGGCTGATGCCGGCGACGCCTCTGAAAGACGTCCTGGCGGAATCGGTTGAGGACTTTAAAGCTCGTGGATACGCAGGATTTACGGCATAGGTCTGAGGTTTCTGGTGTGTAGGAGAGGTCGAAGTCACTCAAATGTGGTGTAAGATATGTGGTTCACGTTTGGAGCGCAAGACTACTCTCTGTAACATTTGACCTACGATGTACCTTTGAAATTGGACAATATTCGAAGCTCGTAGTATAGTGCCCGAGCAGACATGGGGTATAAAATGAACGGACCCGCGGTTTATTATGCCGGGCCAAGCAGCTACTGGAGCAACACTGGCACCATGCACTGGCAACTGTCATGGCTAAAGAATACATCAGAAATTTCACAAGTATGAGGCGGGCCTGACACCTGTGGGAGGGAGAGACCACGCCAGGGGTCTTGCACGAACAAGTGCGTCGTAAAAGGGGAAAGCACGTCTTCCTGAGGAGCCGCTGATGTTTTTTTTTGGACATGGCGGACATTAGTAACCATCCGATTTGCCTGAGCCATTTGAGTCTCTGTTGCGCTCAGCGGCCTGTTTCGTCAGCGAGGGACGGGACTAGTAGCGCTCGCTGACTCACTGGGCGGCGGCGGTGCCTGTTAGAAGCCAACAATCGTACAGTACTGCGTTTATGGGGGTTCGAATCGATAGGCATAGACTTGTTCTGTGCCTGAGTTCGTGGGTCCATGACGTCCGGAAGGACACGAATCGGATCCAGCCCGAGGCATAAAGTGCTAATTGGCCTAATTCTTGGTGTATCTCAGTCATCATCGTTACAAACGCGTGTTCCATCAACACAGATGCTCAGCTATGAGGATTAGTGAGAGGTCTAGATCTATGATACATTTTCGGCGCCAGTCCGTAGTTGTTCCTGCCGCCTCTGTTTCTCGGATGTATTGATGATATTGTGGGGAATTTAGTGCGTTTTTATATGCCATCGTGTTGACCGATGGTCAAAATTTCAATTCAAGGGTGGGTGGCATGAGGGTCGTCGACCCAGAGATACGTAGGTACTGTATATTGTATTATCGTCGAGGGCACCAGCACTGCGACGGACGCAGTCTCAGCGGCGTTGTTTAGTGCGGTGAGTACCATGGGATCGTCTTAGTTCGGGTCAAATTAGCCATTCTCGTCTTGGTTAGGTCGTTAGCGTATGGACATCCATCGCAAAGCAAAAATAATACCCGCCTCCACTCAACTCGTGGCGGAGGAGTAGGACTGACAAGAGGATAGTTTAAGGTAGCATATCATCGCTGCCCAGGCTGTTTGGACAAGTCCATGAAAGCGTCCGGATGCCGGGTATAGATGACATAGATGTTACCGAAGCAAGGTCCGCAACTGCAGATAATACTGTAAATCTTCTGTCCAGAGATGGAGACCCGAAGAGAGCTGTACTCTAGACATTCTGTGATGCAACAGGAGGCGGAGCAGAGGGATGTCATACCAGTGTCACAATGTGCTGGCGCAACGAATGTTCTTCCCTTTTAAGCACGGCAGAATCTGGGCGTCCCTTGTCGCTCAGCATCCGGGCCTTTACGAGGTGCCAATATCATCATGGCGCAACACTCACCGTCACTCAGCAGTCTCAAAGCTGCCGTAGAAAGATCTGAAGTTAGCTGAACCTGTGAGGAAGTTGCTGCTTAAGCTCGAAGGATTCAGTCAGATTCAGTCTCACGGTGCTGGAAACCTGAACCACGTGAAATACCACATCATCATGGTTGGAAAGCGTGATTATTCCGGTTGGCAGAGTGCTGGCCTAGCGGAGATTACTGTAAGTACATGAAATGGGGCCAGGGATTAAATCGTCGTCTGTAATGTTATTACTCACACACGACGTACGACGTATATCTATTGTCGGTTTCTCTTTGTGAGTCACGCATCGTGCTCTGTGCTCACAGCGTGTGTCGCGCCAGGGGGTAGAGAAGGGGCCGGCGCGCGGGTTATGCCATTGAGAATTGACAGCCACTCTAAGACTATTATGGTAAACGGTCCGTCTAGGAACTGTCCGCACAGCTAATGGGCGGGAGCACGTAGCGCTTCTCGATCGAAGATGAGGGGTGCGCGTCCGGGGGCGAGCTCGCGACGGTTAGGTGGGCCCGGCTGATTGCTGTCGGACCGCGAGGTTCATCATCGAAATGTCGTTAACATTTTGGAACAGGGAGTGGCGGGCGGGAAAAAATAGACTGAAAGGAGGTTCTTTAAACCGTCCAATGGGGAAGTGGAAGGATGACGCGGGACGACGAACGAACACGTCACGTGCCGCCGTCTCATGAGGGTGGGAAAGCATAACATAACGCTGCAAACGCGGCCCAGGGCCTAGAGCAAAGCAACAAATCTCGCCTTGAGACCCGTGGGAGTTGGCCTTGAGCTTGAGGCCTGAGCACATCGGATAAAGCCGTACTGTACGGCTTTGTCAAGGCCGGGGACCCGACCAGGGCCTTGCAGATAATCACACTGATGCACAAGGCAATGTCACGATCACATCATGGAGATGGTGCAAGCACAACAGACGCGTCGGCGCGCCGGCCAGTACCAGCTGCCAGGTTTCAGGCGAGCCTTGAACCGTTCTCATTTTCACTCCGTCAGCTGATATGAGAGAAAGTACCCCAGAACGTGGCGATCGAAAGCACTCCCTCGAGGCACACTGGGAAGTTGGCCGTCTCGTTTCCTGGGACTTGATGGTGCTCGTTTCAGGGACTCGTTCCAGACTCGGACGTTCGCTCTTAACCTCCGCTGTTTCAAGGATACTAATAATCACACACTGGCGATATGCGGCCCCAACCTCATGCCTCTTCAACGTTTCCTATCAGGCAGTCCATCATCAGACGTCCTAAAAAATGCATTCTCTTCTTTTTCCGCACTTGACAATGTTCCCTCTAAATCTCGCCAAGTAGCAATATGAGGAATTATGTTTCGGAGATTCATGCCCTCAGCATGCCCCTTATCAGGCGCTCGGTCGATCATGTAAACGAGTTCATCACATTTTGGCGCCCGACTTCCTCGTGGAGGTTATGTGGAATGCTTAAATACAAGGCCCCTCCTGACTCGCCTGAACTAAATCCCATCTAACAACATCCACTCCAAGTTGAGCATGTCACCCAAACGGCTCTTCGTCTTTTGTGACAGTACAGGGCAAGATGGCATGATTGCACCTGGTAACTGATATTTCAACCTAACATCCTTTTCTCCTGTATTTATTTCTGTGTAGATGGCCCGACCGAAATTCTTGACCCCGGTCAAGCGTTTATTCAAGGAGTCTCCCGTTAAGTTGCATGATATTTGTAGTTGTCACCTACGATTGATATAGTCTTCTGTCTACACAGAGGCAACGTCTGCTATTTCCGGTGCAAGCCCATGGGGAAACAGCGGCGCTCCCTATGTGACAAATATCCTCCGCCTATGTCATTGATTCACATTGCGTTTAACCATTCGTTATCATACTCATTTTTATATATCTATCATTAGCCCGCGCTGTGAAACCTTGCTCAAGGTTATCTTGGTCATTGCGTATAATGTTAAATCGCATCACTCATGCGTGTTCTTTTTAGCGATAACATACCGCAGATCGTATATTACCAAAGCGGTGTAGGTTCGGAATCAGATTTCTTAGGATCAATTAACCCCACTGGCACAACGAAGGTAGTGATCAGTAAGTCTTTGGCAAATTTTCAGCAATCTTGAGAATGTTACGTCTCAACGTCACATCAGAGAGACTCGGACGATGTGTTGGTGAGTCCTGGTATCTATTCTGGTACTGCCACGCTATTGTCAACACTCTTCCTTTCAGCTAGCAAGATACGTGATGCGTATGGTTTTCTCGCACAGAATTTCGAAGTGGGCGATGAAATATTTCTCTTTGGGTAAGCGTTCCTCGAGTATGACATAATCCATAGCCTCACATTGCAATACTTAGGTTCTCGAGGTAAGTAGTACAGACGCCCACCATTATATATATGCGGACATTCTCATTGACTTTTGGACAATAGGGGTGCCTATGTCGCAAGAAAACTTGCCGAGTTGATTGTACGTCACCACCACCATTACTATAATAATCTAGTTTGGAATTATTCCTGGCAGGATTGCATCGGCTTGTTGACGACTAAAAACCTGGGTTTTTTCTTCAACATCTGGAAGGAGCTCTCAGATGGTGTTTCTCCAGTTATACCTTCCGGAACCAGGGTGACACGTATCAGGTGCATATACGATTCAGTTCGTGTCCCTGCCGATTCTGACTGAAGGGTGAATGGTACAGGTGTCTCTGCGTCTGGGACACTGTGGAGCCTATATATGCGGTGGATGCCTTGCGCTTGGAGGATACTGTATTGCCTGCAAGTGTCGATGTCGCCCTCCACGCACTATCGTTGCAAGAGAACAGAAAGGAGTTTCGTCCAACGCTTTTCACTTTGGCCGTGGGGAGTAACCAGGTTTTGAAGGAGGTGCCTCCGACTTGGGGCCATAATACGCTCTTGTATTAATTGCGAGCTTCTAGTGTTGGTTCCCGGGTGCGCACAGTGATATCGGGGGGTCGTATCCGCGGCACGAACTTGCAGACATTTCGCTGTTTTGGATGGCGGTGCGAGTGTTTGTGTTTTTTGACGGCTGCTGGCTTGACACATGCAGCAGGGCGAGATAAAAAATCTCTCTTTGTTCGACCTCGACTACGATTTCATCGAACGCAGCAAGCAGCCGAGTCCGCGCAGCGATTGGGGTTCGTCTCAACCACACAATGCTTACAAGGAGACTCCTATGTGGATGAAGACAGCACAGTTGATACACGCCCAGAATCGCCTCGAGAGCGGCGACATCACGAGACGTATTAGCTATCATATCAGTTGGAAATATGCTCCCAGTCGACCCAGGGATCCGTACGATATGATCACGCGCAGCGCCCTGGAGACAAAGTTCAGGACCACAACATACGTGGCCCTCAATGACTACGAGAAGGGGTGCAAGGATCGTTGGAGCGACACAATGGTAGGCCGTGGTGATTGTTGTAAACCGAATTACTGGATAACTAATCTGTGCTCAGAATGGATCACCGATTATCTACGATGATGTGTCGTTGTTGTTCCCTTCATCTATAGACTGGGTGTGTGATCTAGCCGGCCCCATTTGTACCAAACGATCCCATATCTCTTTCTTCAGGTATCTTCCGCCTCCGTCGCATCAATGATTTCGTATGAATCGTTTCAAAAAGTCGTCGGCGGGTCGGATGCGACTGGATCAGCATTCTATGTCGGTCGTGCATCTTTTGAGGTAGGCTGTTCTCGATTCGTCATCGCCATTCAGTATGATGACTCTACACAACAGGGTGGTATATGTAAGATACAGCTCTCGCTTTTCATTCACTTCGATGACTGATTGTGCTCGTAGATCCTGGAAAAGTAGATGTCCATAACTCGGGTATTTATATTGGCTGTGGAGGGCATGAAAGATGGGTGAGTTTCTAACTTAACCGTGTGATGCACGTCCCTTAACCATGCGCTGCATAGCTAACCGACTTCGACAACCTGATCGAAAAGCAAGATGAAGACTCCGTCGGGTGGTACAGGGTCGTAGGCGCTCTGACGCCAGATGTGTTGGGTGGCATCACCCTTGTACCGTGAGTGATGGAGAGCATGGCGTACATCTGACGCTTGTTGTGGCTGACCTTGGACCTACAGGGGTGGTCAAGAGTCCGATGGAACGGCTCTATACAGCGCAAGAGGCTTCTATGGCTGTGGGTTGCCTTGCGGAAGGGTCAAGATGGGAGAGTCTGGTACCCCGCCACCCTGCATGCGATAACGTTGTCACTAATATAATAATGCCTGGTCAGCACTCATCCCATATGGTGGGTACGAGCACAGACTCGACACATACAATGTCCTCGTCTTCAAATCGGAGCTCTATTTCTTCCACAACGCTATAGGTCAATACGTGACCAATAATATCTGGACAGCCATCAAGCAGGGCTCGATAAATTCAGAGATCGTCACCTTCACGCCGGCCGAAACGACACCTCCACGTATTGTCGTAGGGTTGAGCAGGGTGAGTATGGGTAATAACGGAAACAACGTCGCCCGTGTCAACGCATACGTCGACTCCGTTGGCTGCAACAAGTTTCGCGCGCACATCGACACCTGGTCCGACTCCACGCTCTACAATGGCTCTCTGTCGTGGTTGAAGCTGTCATCGGCTGATCCGGACTTTCAGTGCGGGACATTCAACTGCAACAGTGAGGCGTCAGAATGGGTCTCCTTCAACTGGTTCTTCAACTCTCCACCTACCGTTTTCGTCGGTTTGTCCAAGTTCGTCATTGGGAACTTGAATAATTGGCGTGCCTCCGTGTACGCAACGGACATATCCAAAACTGGGTTCACCATTCATACTGAGAAATGGGACAGCAGCGGCAACACAGACTTCTACGGATGCGCAGTGACGTGGGTTGCGGTTGTAGATGGCAAGAAGGGCGTGTTGTGCGGAACATTCGGGGGGAATTCCACCACGGGGTCGGGATATTCTGGGTGGACTTCGTTTTCTCCGGCATTCAATCACACTCCCACGATCTTGACGGCGCTCAAAAAGTTCGATCTTGATCGCAACCAGCATTTGCGAGTGGAGGTGTCTACGACCGCCTACAAAACTGGTATGAGCTGGACGATTAGCACTTGGGCGGGTTCGAGGCTATTTAAAGTGGACGTGGCTTACTTGGCACTCGACTGCTACTATTGAAGATTGTTACCATAATATTACCATTGTTCACCGTTTCTGTCCCTATGTATCTTGTACTTGTAATGCATCGAGAAAATCTCTTTCTCATGCTTTTATTTTTTACTTTTCTTACTACAGTAGTAGTACCAGTACTGTACTTTTTTTTACAGTATTACTTACTACAGTGTTTGTCCTGATGCAGGCACGATGATGTTGACTGTAAGATTATATATTGTAGATAACAATACTTTCCTCCCTTGCCTATGTACCGCGAGATTCAAGTACTGCTCTCTGTAACATTTGACCTACGAAGTACCTTTGAAATAGGACATTATTGGAAGCCCGTATGCCATTTGCGAGACAGGCGGTACAAAATGAATGGACTGGCAGTTTACTAGGCCGGGCCAAGCAGCTACCGGAGCAACACACAATGCACTGGCAACTGGCGTGGCTAAAGAATACATCAGAAATTTTACAAGCATGAGGCGAGCCTGCCACCTGTGGGAAGGAGTGACCACGCCAGGGGTCTTGCACGAACAAGTACGTCGTAAAAGGGGAAAGCACGGCTTCCTGAGGAGCCACTGATGTTTTTTTTTTGGACATGGCGGACATTAACCATCCGATTCGCCTGAGCCATTTGGGTCTCTGTTGCGCTCAGCGGCCTGTTTCGTCAGCGACGGGATTAGTAGCGCTCGCTGACTCACTGGGCGGCGGCGGTGCCTGTTAGAAGCCAACAACCGTACAGTACTGCGTTTATGGGGGTTCGAATCGAGAAGCATAGACTTGTTCTGTGCCTGAGTTCGTGGGTGTCCGAATCCGCGTGACGTCCGGCCGAAAGGACACGAATCGGATCCAGCCCGAGGCATAATGTGCTATCTTCGTGAGTCACGATCGTGCTCTGTGCTCACACTGTGTGGCGCGCCGTTTGGGTAGAGAAGATGTCGGCGCGCGAGTGATACCATTGAGAGTTGGCTTAGCCACTGACTCACTGAGGCTATAACCATATTGTATACTTAGGTCTGCTTAGCTAATGGGTAGGAGCGCGTAGCGAAGATGAGGGGTGCGCGTCTGGGGGCGAGCTCGCAACGGGTGGGTGGGCCCACCTGAAGCCGGCTGATTGTCCTCGGACCGCGAGGCTCATCATCGAAGTTACTTTGGAACTTGAACCGGGAGTGGTGGGTGGGCAAAATTAAAGCGGAACGGAGGTTCTTTGAACCGTCCGAAGAGGAAAGCGGGAGGCTGGCGGCAGGGACGACAAAACAAACGCATCACGTGCCCTGCGTTCGCTCCTCGCTTCGGCCCAGGCTTCCCAGTTGGCCTAATTCTTAGGGTGTCTCAGTCATAATCATTGCAAAACGCGTGTTCCATCAACACAGATGCTCAGCTATGAAGATTAGTGAGAGGTCTAGATCTATGATACATTTTCGGCGCCACTCTGTAGTTGTTCCCGCCGTCTCTGTTTCTCGGGTGTAGTGATGATATTGTGGGGAAGTTAGTGCGTTTTTATATGCCATCGTGCTGACCGATGGTCAAAATTTCAATTCAAGGGTGGGTGGCATGAGGATCGTCGATCCAGAGATGGGTAGGTATATTGTATTATCGTCAAGGGCACCAGCACTGCAACGGGCGGGGGCTCAGCGGCGTTGTTTAGCGCGGTGAGCACCATGGGATCGTCTTAGTTCAGGTCAAATTAGCCATACTCGTCTTGACTCTAGTCTTGGTTAGGTCGTTGGCCTATGGGCATCCATCGCAAAACAAAAGTAATACCCGCCTCCACTCAACTCGTGGCGGAGGAGTAGGACTGACAAGAGGATAGTTTAAGGTGGCATATCATCGCTACCCAGGCTGTTTGGACAAGTCCATGAAAGCGTCCGAATGCCTTGTCACTGCTTCCACCCGGATACCATCACCACCTATGCCAGGTATAGATGTTACCGAATCAAGGTCTGCAACTGCAAATAATACTGTAAATCTTCTGTCCAGAGATGGAGACTTGAAGAGAGCTGTACTCTAGACATCCTGCGATGCAACAGGAGTCCTGCAAGTATCCTAATGTGCTGGCGCGATGAATGTTCTCCCCTTTTAAGCACAGCAGAATCTTGGCGTCCCTTGTTGCTCAGCATCCAGGCCTTTACGAGGTGCCAATATCACCATGGCACAACACTCACTGTCACTCAGCAGTCTCAAAGCTGCTGTAGAAAGATCTGAAGTTAGCTGACCTGTGAGGAAGTTGCTGCTTAAGCTCGAAGGATTCAGTCTCACGGTGCTGGAAACCTGAACCACGTAAAATACCACACCATCATGGTGATGCACAGCTATTAGCACAGTGTAGGCTGTAAAGCACCCACCTTGTGAGGTGTTTGAGTGTATAGCTAGTGCGGGGGATGTATCGAGTGAATACAATGTATATTGCAGTTTCCTACAGGGGGTTTTTATACCCGGGAGGTCAATAGGTGACCAATACATGTAAAGGGGTGAGTACAGATGTCCACAATATCGCACTTACGGCGATTACATAATGTAGCTACTCTAATATACCCTAAGATAGCAGAAGTGTCTGTAGATATGTACAGTGCCGTGATAAGCACAATAGGGCTTGATCGGCTACTTCTATTACAACTGATGCTTCTAATGATCGGTGCTAAAACACCTGCCGGATCAGATGATTGGGATAGGCCGGATCAGTCCGTTCTGTCACTCCCCCTCGCTTAGTGCACCGGAGATGCATGTGTGTGATTTTAAGCAGCTTAGTCAGACGAGTAGAACTCAAGTCCTAACTGCTCTCTAAACTTCTGGAACTTGATGCAGCCCAGATTTTTTGTGAAAAGGTCGGCAGGGTTGGAAGCTCCTTCAATGAAGAAGAGCTCGACTTGTTTCTTTTGAACCACATCACAAATGAAATGGTAGCACAAGTCAATGTGTTTAATGTGCTTTTCTTGGACGAGGTTAGAGGCAAGAAAGATGGAGCCTTGGTTGTCTCCAAAGAGCGGTATGGGGCTAAGTTCAATACCTAGCTCACTTATTAGGCTTTTAATCCATAAGAGTTGTCTGCTCATATCAGAGAGTGACATGTATTCCACTTTAGTGGAAGACAGTGCTACCGTCTTCTGCACCTGTGAATTCCAAGAGAAAATAGCTCCCACAAGCTTCACCATGTAGCCTGTAGTAGACTTCCATGTGTTAGGGTCAGAGGCCCAATCACTGTCGGAGTATGCCATTAAACCGCTGTCAGATGGTCCATCAAAGACCAAGGAGTAGTTGGTGGTACCCAGTAAGTAGCAGCAGATGTAGAGCGCTCTATTGAGGTGATCCTCAGAGGGGTTGGCAGAATGTTGCAATAACTTGGTCACTGCAAAGGCTATGTCTGGACGTGTTCCAAGCATTATGTATAGGAGTGAACCTATAACCTGCTGGAACTTAGAACGAAGAGCAGGGTTCACAGGGGATGTGTTTGGAGAGGGTTGATATCCCTCAGGTAATGGAGTGGGTGCTGCATTAGTGTTCTCCAGGTTAAACCGCTGCAGCACCTTTTGAAGGTAGGCAGTCTGGTCAAGATGAATCTTGCCATCTTTCCGCTGTATGCACATGCATAAAAACTCCTGGGCATCGCCCAAATCCCTACATTCCCAAGCCTTCATGAACTGTTCCTTTAGTTTTAGGAGTTTCGGTTGGTCTGCACCTAGGAATAGGACATCGTCAACATAGACGATTGCAACAATGGTCTTAGACTTGTTTACAAAGAGGCCAGAGTCAGACAGCAAACGAGTGAGGCCTAGAGCGGCCATGGACTTATCAAGGGCCTTCCACCAAGCAAGGGCTGCTTGCTTAAGTCTGTAGATGGCACGCTTCAAGTGCATGACCTTTCAGTCTTGGCCTTGTACTTTAAAGCCTTCAGGCTGTTCCATGTAGAGCTCTTCATCGAGCTCACCATAAAGGAAGGCAGTTTTGACATTGAGTCCGGTGATGTGCCAATTTTTAAGTGTGGCAAGTGCAATCATCATCCGGACAGTCTCAAACCGTACCACTGGCGAGAATATCTCATTGTAGTCAATGCCTTCTACTTGGGAGAAGCCTTTGGCGACTAGCCTGGCCTTTTTATGGCCATCCGACTTTAAGTCAAATACCCAGCGATTTTTGATTACTTTGCAGCCTGCTGGTGGATCCACAAGTTCAAAGACTTTGCACCTGCAGAGGGATTCTAACTCCTCACAGCATGCCTGCTTCCACTCCTTTTGGGAGGCACTAGGCATTTTGAGAATGTCCCTAAAGGTCCATTCACGGATATTTGCAGTATCAGGTGACTCTAGATCACTTAGTGGAACTGCTTTGGCAAGCAGGTGATCCAAATATTTGACTCCCCCTTCCCTCTGGAGGCGTAATAAATCATCTACTTCATTGTCTGAGGAGTCTGGGAGCAGAATTTCACTCGGAGCACTAGGAGGAGCAGTATTTTTGCGTTTAGAGCTGGTTTCAGGCTGCTCTGATGAGTTGTCATCCCCGAAGCTACCAGGCATGTGCTCAGTCATTCTTCTCCATGTGTGCTTCTGCTGTACATCTTTTTCTATCACTGTGGGGTGTCTGCAATCCCCATAGACGTTTCCTGGACGAGTAGGAATTTTCTTCAAGCGGTCTGACCTTCGAAGTGGTGCAGGTTCAGGTGCATGAAGTGGAGGTACCGACGCAGTGGATTCTTCTTCATCGTCAGAAGAGTCCAATGCCCTGTCAGGCACTGGCAGTGTTTCTCCTTTTTCTTTTTTGTTTGTAGAAGGAGAAGGGTCGTCAAAGTCACCAGGAGTGGTGTCTTTGTCAGCATCTTCATCTATCGGAGGTTGTTGAGCTCTGGGTTTGCAGATACACGTGGTTCCCTGTATACACTCGTTCTTGCACTTAGGAAAGATTGTTTCATCAAAGAGAGCAGTGTCACTAGTGAACAAGGTGTTATTTGAAAGACACATAAATGTATTGGCTTTTAAACCGTCAATGCGGCCAATGTACACCATTAGTTTGCTCTTAGGGGCTAGTGCATTGATGTGTCTAGCCTTGGGGATGTGCACATATGCACCGCACCCAAATACTTTCAAGTGTGAGATATCCGGAATCATGTCGTTTAAGACAGTGTAAGGGGTCTGCCATTGATGGCAACGCAGAGGAGTCCGGTTGTAGCAATGAATGGCATGTAGGACAGCGAATTCCCACCAAGAGTCAGGGAGACAGGCTTCAAGCTGCATAGACTGAGCCTTATCCATGACAGTGCGCATAAATCTTTCTGCACGCCCATTCTGTTGAGGAGTGTGTGGAGCACTCTGCAGGATTTTAATCCCTGCATCTTTGTTACCGTCCCCTCGGCCCTGGGACTTCCCCGCCTCGATCGATGGGGATGTCAGCTGTGAGGATGAACCGATGGAGGTAGATGACCCAGAGGAGTGGTAGGTCCCAGTTAGTATATATTGGCATGTGCCTCACCTGATGTGGATGGACTACATGAGTCGCTTGTGACTCAGCCCTATGTATGCGTTCCCATAGCACTGTATCGTCGTGTTTCTGTGCCCTGTGCCCCACCCCCTTGTATTTAGTATAAGTACGACTCAACAGTGACTCTAGGTCGCTAAGTTGAGTCTCCTGTCCGTCTTGTGCAGACAATATCATCTGTTTCCTACATCCTTAAAGCCAGAAGGTGGCCGAGAGAGCCTTGTCATTATCACCCCGAGTCTATATGTTATTGTCGTGTAAGCAGCGGTGACATTAGACTCAACTTTCTCATCACCACGGAGGCCCCACCCAAGGAATACCTCACGGACTTTGGAGACGGCAACAGCCCACCAAAGAATGCACACCTGCGAAGAATCGACAGAGGAGTAATCCCCAGATACGACGGGATAGCGATCCTATACCACCCCGATACAACTAAGAAGGCACAGGATTGTATAGATGGAACCCATGTCTGGATACATAACGAGAAAGGATTCCTCACCCAAGTCTACCTCGAAGAAGACAGAGACAAGTTCAAACTAGTACGAGGACCCAGAAGGCCAGATATCGAAGCCCACAACGAACTAAACACAGCAGAAAGAGCCTGCCAAAGACACAAAGGAGGAACATTCCTGCCTATCCCACCTGACTCTGACAATGAACAAGACAATGTCCGACCCCTGTCCCCCGTCTCCACAGACCAACAACCCAACTCGCCTACTACCGACAAGGAGCCCATAGAAGACTGTACCAACATCATCATCAGACACTCCCCACTCATTGCCACCCGACCATTCACCACACTGATACACAAACACACCATGGCAACTACTACAGCAACAACCACCACCACCACCACCACCAAACCAAAGATAGTGGCCTCTGTCACCGCTGCTTACATGACAATAACGTATAGACTCGGAGTAGTGAGGTCAAGGCTCTCGCGGCCGCCTTCTGGCTATGGGTGAGGAGAATAGATGATATTTGTCTGCATAAGACGGACAGGAGACTCAACTTAGTGACTTAGGGTCACTGTTGAGTCGTATTTATACTACTACAAGGGGGGCAGGGCACAGGGTACGAGAACACGACGATATGGGGCTACGAAACACATACATAGGGGCTGAGTCACAGGCGACTCATGTAGTCCGTCCACATCAGGCGAGGCGTGTACTAATATATACTGATCCGGTCTTACCACTACTCGGGGTCATCCAACTCCATTGGGTCGTCCGCGCGGCTGATGTCCCCGTCGATCGAGGGGGGGAAGTCCCAGGGTCAAGGGGACGGTAACATCACCCTCCGGTTAGATGCGAGTGCGACCACACGTTGTGTAGCGGATGATCCCCCCCCCATGGCGTTGGTCGTGGCAGTCGGCATCATTGCCCGCGAGGTGGGCGAGAGTCTCCCCGGTGTTGGCAGTGCAGAGGCGGCGGCAGCAGTTAGTGAGGGTGCTGTGGGTTTCGGCTTCTTCGGCCTCGAGGGCACGGATGCGGGCGGCGATGTGAGTGAGCTCGGTGTCGACGTGGTGGTAGCAGCATACGTCCGTGTAGAGGCCCCAGTCCTGGGTCGTATCCTGGACTTCCAGTGTGAAGGCATCAAAGATCTCGGAGTCCCCATCGATGGCACGGAGTAGCCACTTGGGTACGGGCAGATTGGCGACACCGACATTTGAACTGGGCTGGGCGTAGACCTCTGTAGTAAAGACAGGGTTGTCAGGGCCTCCCAAGGTACCGGTGGTGCGGGGAACAGGGCCATCGAGAAGTTGGATGTAGGGGGTGATGCGGCGGTCATTGCTGCCGCCTTGGAGGGGGATGGAGAAATAGTGGAGTTGGCCATTGTTCTCGACAAAGCCCGCAGGGGGTTCAGACTGGATACCCTGTTGAATATCCGCCCTCGCGGGCTGGTTGGCCAGGCGGCGGATGGTAAGGTTGGCAAGGTGTAGGGACTCGGCCTTGGAGTCGCATTCGAGCTGGAGGCTCCTGGCCCCGAGGGCGAGGACGTCATGCTGGTCCTTGCTCTGCTCGAGCTCTGTGGCTTGTTCTTCGGCTGTAATCCTAACGGCTTCCATCTGGTCTTCAGTGCGCTTGGCGGTGAGGACGAGACTGCGGACCATGCGGAGGAGAACTGGAGCCGTGAGGGCGTTGGCTTGTCCTTCGACAATAGTGCTAATGGCTTGGGGTGATAGGGGTATGGCTGGCTGCATAGCGCCGATGGCGAGGTCCACTGCAAGGACCCGTGCTGTGTTAGTGGGCGCAGGGTCCTCAACAAGAGGAAGGGTTCCAGTGAGACTGGTTGTCTGGTAGGGAGTTCCCGGGGCGGGGATGTAGAGGGCCTCGGTGGAGGCATAGGAGTCGGTGGGCGAGGCGGGGGCATACTCATTGTCGTTCTCGACGGGGGAGATGTGGATGATCTGGTGGGGCATAGTGGTTTGGAGTGTGGGAGGAGAATGGTGATTTGAGCTCTCAAGCCTCTCCTTTTATGCAGTTGTGTGAGAGGGCGTCTCTCGTGGTATGACTCGACTAGTGCGGGGGCGTGTACCTGGTCGGCTGGTTCCCATGTGTTGTCTGCGTGTGGGTACCCCTTCCATTTGAGGAGATATTGTAGGGTCTTTGTTTTCCTGTAGAGGCGGTGATTAATGATAGCCTCAACTTCGTACTCGTGCTCACCCTCGATCAATTCAGGGGGTGGCTTGATGTAGTTGGGTCCGTGCTGTGGAGTTTCGCGATATGGCATGAGGAGGCTGGCATGGAACATGTTGTGGATCTTCCAGGCGTCGGGTAGTTGGAGTTGATACACCACCGGTGATATCTGCCTGGTGATGCAGAAGGGGCCGTGTCACTTGGGGGCTAGTTTGGGGGTCTGGTAGGGTAGTTGGAGGTTCTTAGCCTCGAGCCAGACCTCTTGACCAGCCTTGAATTGGGGTGGTGGCGTTTGATGGGCGGTGCGATTGATGGCTTCGATCGCTTGTGCATGCCTTTCGAGGGCAATTCGCTTCCTGTCTTCCACATGTTGGTTAAGCGACAGAGGGGGGTCCATGGGGTGTAGGCAAGGTGCATAGCCGAGGAGAGCCTCTGAGGGGGTGATGTTGATGGTGGCGTTTTTGTGATTGTTGTGCACCGTGGTGGCTATCCCTAGCCAATTGCTCCAGTTGGTCTGGGCACTGTTGGTGGTTAGGCAGAGGTATTGTTCTACCCATTGGTTCGTCCGTTCTGATAGTCTGTCTGTTTGGGGGTGGAATGCTGAGGACACGTTTTGTTTGATCCCTAGTTTGTTGGGCGAGGGCCTTTGCAAAGAAGGATGTGAATCGGGGGTCTCTGTCGGATATGACCTTGTTGGGTAGGCCGAACCATCGGTAGATGTTGTTGTAGTATAGTATCACTACTTCTTGTCCAGTGATAGTCGTCTTGCAGGGGAGGAATACGGCCGCTCTTGTGCATCCGTGGTCCACTATTGTAAGGATGGCATTGTATCCGTTGCTGGTTGGGAGTTGGGTGATTAGGTCCATCGCCACGATTTGGAACGGGAGCACGTCGGTCGGTGTAGGGATTCGGTAGAGGGGCACCTTTGCCCGTCTTGTGAGGTTCTTGCCTTGTTGGCATTTGGCACATCCCTTCACATATTGTGTGATCCATTTGTTCATGCTTGGCCACCAAAAGTGTCGGCAGATGGTCGTGATGGTGGGGTCTCGTCCTGGGTGCCCCCTGATTTCCAGATCGTGGAATCGGTGGAGGATTTCCTTTTTCAAGGTGTCGTCTGGTGGGACAGCAATCCTCCCTTGTATGCACCAGTGCTTTAGGTTTTCGTCGTTGTGTGCGTGGGTCATGGTCGCTTGGTGGCGCTTGATCCATTTTGCGATCTCGGCAGCGGTACTTCCGTTGTGCCGCTCCTATTTGTTGTTTTAATTCCCACCATTCATCTTTGGGGTCTTTGGTGGTGGCTAGTCCGATGAAGGCGTCAGGGTGGAGGAGGGTCATGTCCTGGTTGTCTGTCTCGCCTCTGTCCACTCCTGGCAGTTGGGAGAGGAGGTCTGCCAAGGTGTGGAGTTTCCCTGGCACGTGTTGGATCTTCAGGTGGTATTCTTGGAGTTCTGCGAACCAGCGTGCTACACGGCGATTTACCTTGTGTGGGGACTTCCAGTAGGTGAGGTTTGCATGGTCGGTGAGGACTGTGACTGGGATTGTTGATCCTGCTAGGTGGGGTTGCCAGTGGGCTAGCGCTTTCATCAGAGCTAGGAGTTCTCTCTTGTAGATGTCGTAGTTGTGTTCGGTCGGCGTGAATGTCGCGGAGTAGTAGGCTATGGGGTGTTTGGTTGGTGTGGTTTTTCTGGGGTGTTTGTCTCCCTCTTGTAAGAGTATGGCTCCCACGCCGTACGCGGACGTGTCTGTGGCTAGGAAGAATGGTTTGGTGTAGTCGGGTTGGCACAGGATTGGGTTCTGGCACATGTGTTTTTTGAGGGTTTCAAAGGCTTTGACTTGAGCTTCTTCCCATGTAAATGGTGTTGCCTTCTTTGTCAGGTGGATCAGGGGCCTTGCAATCTTCGAGTAGTCTTTGATGAAGTATTGGTAGTATCCTGTAAATCCTAGGAAGGCTCTGACATCTCGGACCGTTCGTGGGGGTTTCCAGTCTGCTACTCCTTGCACTTTGGCTGGGTCCATGCGGATGGTGTTGTGGCCTAGGATGACGCCTAGGAATTTGACTTCTTTCTGTTCGAAGACACATTTCTCTGGTTTGAGGAAGAGGTCGTGTTTGTGCAGTTTGTCGAGGATTTGGTGGACTCTTGTTCGGTGGTATGGGAGGTCTGACCAGGTGTGTATAAGGATATCATCCATGTAGATCGACAGCCAGTCTTGTCAGAGCTCCTCTCTGAACAGTGCATTCATCATGGTTTGGAAGGTGGCTGGGGAGTTGGTCATCCTGAAGAACATTACCTGCAGCTCGAAGAGGCCATGGTTCGTGATGAACACTGCCTTCCATTGGTCTCCGTCGCGTATCTGTATGTTGTTGTACCCCCAGCAGATATTGAATTTGGTGAATAGGCTGGCTCCTCAGACTCTCGCAATGAGCTCGGGGATGAGTGGGAGCAGTGTAGCATTTCGGCGGGTCCATTTGTTGAGCTTCCGGTAGTCCTGCACTGGTCGGAGCTTCCCATCTTTCTTTTTGATGAAGAAGAATGGGGCTGCGAATTGGCTCTTGGACTCGGTGATGTACCCCTTGTCGAGGTGTTCCTGGAGGAAGGTTGTGAGTGCTTCTTGTTCTGGTTGGGTTAGGGCATACACCTTCCCTGGCATGTTTTCTGGGTGGCCTGGCTTTAGTTCGATGGCGTGGTCCCACTCTCGTGGTGGTGGGAATCGCTTCGATTCTGTTTCACTGAATACAAAGGCGTGCCGGCGGTATTCATTTGGGATCGGTAGGGATCGGGTTGTGTGTTTCTCGGCCAGCTTTAAGGCCATCGTTTGTCGGTCTGACACTGTAGCGGTGTGGATCTTTGTTGGGGTTTGTCTGATCCTGGCTTTGATGACCACAGGTAGTTGTTTGTAGGCGATCCATCCTTCTGCCCAGTCGATGATTGGTTGGACTGCGGCGAACCATGGGTATCCTAGGATCACCTTTTGTTCGCCTAGGTTGGTGAGGAAGAAGCACATTGTTTGCATTTGATCGCCTGTTCTTACGTCTAGGTCGGTGTAGTGGGTGATCTGCCCGTGGCAGTTTTGGGTTCTGTCCACGTTGAACACCTTGCAGGGTTCTGCTAGCTCTTCGATTGGTAGCTTGAGTTCTCTTGCATAGCCGGGGTTGATGAAGTTCTCCGTGGCGCCGGAGTCTAGTAGTGCGGAGGTTTCGGCCCTCTTAAACAAGGAGTTTAAATATATGCAAATTGTCATTGATCGACAGTTCGATAGATACACGCTCCTTGTACTTAATGCCCTAACCAAGGCCGAACTGGTTAGGCGTCCTGAAAACCCTCTTCCTCGGATGCTACTATCCCTCCTCCGAAGTGTGCTGCTACCTGGTCTCGTTGGTCGGGAGACATGGCCGCCAGTCTGGTTGCCATTTCGTCAACTGGGTTCTCGTTGGTGGTCGTGGTGTCCGACATCCAATCGACCAGTTGTGCCGTGGCTATGCGCGGTTTCCTCTTCCGGTTGGGGCAGTTGTGTGCAAAGTGTCCGACTTGGTTGCATTCGTAGCAAGCGCCGCGGGGGGCTCGGTCAGCGCCGCTGGGGTTCCGGTCGGTCGGTTGGGTTTGGGCGATGTTCACTTGGTAGGTGTTCCCTTGTTCGTCCTGCATCTGGATTGTTCTCCCTTGGGGGTTTCGGTTCCTCCAGTTGTTTTGGTTGGCGTGTGCACGGTCTGCGTCGATGTCCATTGGGACGGGGCGTTGTTCAGATGTCGTGGCGCATTGGTGGAGTTATACCCTCGGATGTTGGGGCGGTTAGGCTGTTGGTTGGTAGGGTTAGGCTGTGCGAACCGGTTCCATTGTGATGACGGGGGTCGGCTCGTGGTGCCCTTATCCTGTTTGAACATCTCGTAGATGAGGAGTTGGGACACCACGCTGTCGATTGCTCGTTGTTTGATTTCTGCATAGGTGTTGACCTTGGGGGGTTTAACTATGTCGTTGACGATGGACTTGGTCAGTCCTTTCATGAAGTATCTGATGGTCGCGGGTGCTGTGAGTGGGTATTCGGCCTTTCGGGCAACCCTTTCGAAGTCTTGGATGTATTGGTCAATGTCGGGCCACTTCATCTTCATGTTTTCGATCTGGAGATGCGCTCGTTCTTCGGCTTGTGTGTCCTGGAATTGGTTTCGGAACTCGATCAGGAAGTTCGTCCAGACATCGGGGATGTCTTCGATGAGTGGGTCCAGTCGGTCCACCCAGTCTCCTTGGTTGAGGGCCCACTCGTCCACTGTCGGGCCTTTGATAAATGTGAGCACTATCGCTACGTGGCAGATCCAGGATTGGAGGCCGGGGACCGTGGCATTTACACGGAAGTAGTGTCGCAGTTCATTTATGAATTGGTCTGCCTTTGCTCGATCTCTGTCGAACTCTGTGGGGGCACTCCCCATGAGGCGGGCGTCTTGGTTTGCTGGGGGCATGGGTGGTGCTGCTGGGGGGTTAGGGGGTCTGGGGTTTCCTCCTCCTCCCGGGTTGCCTCCTCCTCCTCCAGGGTTGCTGCTTCCTCCTCCGGGGTTGCCGCTTCCTCCAGGGTTGTTACTGGGTTGTCACTTCATTGCCGTATCTAGCTTCTTCTGCACGGAGGTGTTAAGCCCGCAGCAGGGCTTCGTGCACACTTGACGGTTTTAGGAAGGTGTGCGGTCCGAGGCATGCCGAGACACGTGATTCAGACTCCTGAGATGTGTGTTGATTGTTATAGCACAATCACTAAGCTTCGAAGGCAAGGTCCGCCTTTAAGGACCTTAGAATGTAGATGGAAGAATAGAGGGGAGCCGTGCAATGAACAGGAGTGAACAAGAGGCTGCGATTGCAAAGCAAAGTCGAGCTTAAGGCTCAACTGTTTGTACAGAGTTGTATATATACAGAGTCGAACTCAGTATGACTAATAGTCCTAGAACTGGTTGCTAAGCCGGTTTGTAAGTAATCAGTCATCGACCTATTATACACTGTCAGCATGATGCGCGTATCAGTCAGCCAAACCAGATCATCGGTCAGCAGTACAGTAAGAGTCTCAGTCATCCAGTCTGAATCGATGGGCCATGTGTGTGTCGTAAGGAGTTATGGGATCACGTGATCCCAGCCAGTCCGTCAGTCTGTAAAACACCTTGCCTCCTCCGTACCAGAGGCAGAGCTTATCAGGAGGCCACTATCTTTGGTTTAGTGGTTGTGGTGGCAGTAGTTGTTGCTGTGGTGGTTGCCATGGTGTGTTCGTGTATTAGTGTGGTGAACGGTCGGGTGGTAATGAGTGGGGAGTGTCTGATGATGATGTTGGTGCGATCTTCTGCGGGCTCTTCATCGGTGGTAGGCGAGTTAGGTTGTTGGTCTGTGGAGACGGGGGATGGGGGTCAGACATTGTCTTGTTCATTGTCGGAGTCAGGTGGAATAGGTAGGTGTTTTCCTCCTTCATGTCTTTGGCGGAGTCTCTCTGCTGTGTTCAGCTCATTGTGGGCCTCGATATCTGGCCTCCTAGGTCCTTGTACTAGTTTGAACTTGTCTCTGTCTTCTTCGAGGTAGACTTGGGTGAGGAATCCTCTTTCGTTGTGTATCCAGACATGGGTTCCATCTATGCAGTCCTGTGCCTTTTTGGTCGTATCAGGGTGGTATAGGATCGCTATCCCGTCATATCCGGGGATGACTCCTGTCACCACTGCTTATGCAACAATAATGTATAGACTCGGAGTGGTAGTGACAAGGCTCCCTGCGGCTGCCTTCTGGCTAGGGTGTGTGAAACAGATGATATTGTCCGCGCAAGACAGACAGGAGACTCAACTTAGCGACCTAGAGTCACCGTTGAGCCGTATATATACGAGAATACAGGGTACTAGGGCACAGGGCACGGAACATGACTTAGGGGTGCTGAGAACATGTGTACATAGGGCTGAGTCACAAGCGACTCATGTAGTCTGTCCACATCCAATGAGGCATACAGTCATATATACTAATCGAGGCTTACTGATCCGTCGGACTCATCTACCTCCATGGGCTCATCCTTGCAGCTGACATCTCCGTCGATCGAGGGGGGGAAGTCCCAGGGTTGAGGGGATGGTAACATCACCCTGTTACTGTCCCCTCGACCCTGGGACTTCCCCACCTCGATCGACGGGGACATCAGCCGCGCGGACGACCCAATGGAGTTGGATAACCCGGAGTAGTGGTAAGAGCAGGTTAGTATATATTAGTGTATGCCTCATCTGATGTGAACAGACTACATGAGTCACCTCGTGACTCAGCCCCTATGTATGTGACTCGCAGCCCCGTATCATCGTGTTTTCCTGCCCTGTGCCCCACACCCCTGTAGTAGTATAAGTACGACTCAACTGTGACTCTAAGTCGCCAAGTTGAGTCTCCTGTCCGTCTTATGACGGCAATATCATCTATTCCCTCACTCCTAGCCAGAAGGCGGCCGCTAAGAGCCTTGTCATTACCACTCCAAGTCTACTCGTTATCGTCGCGTAAGCAGCGGTGACATTAGACTCAACTTTCTCAGTCATCACGGAGGCCCCACCCAAGGAATACCTCACGGACTTTGGAGATGACAACAGACCACCAAAGAACGTGCACCTGCGAAGAATCGACAAAGGAGTCATCCCCGGATACGATGGGATAGCAATACTATATCACCCTGATACGACCAAAAAGGCACAGGACTGCATAGACGGAACCCATGTCTGGATACACAACGAGAAAGGATTCCTCACTCAAGTCTACCTCGAAGAAGACAGAGACAAGTTCAAACTAGTGCGAGGACCGAGAAGACCCGACATCGAGGCTCACAACGAGCTAAACGCTCTAGAAAGGCACTGCCACAGATGTGAAGGAGGAACATTCCTACCCATCCCACCTGACTCCGACAACGACGAAGACAACGTCCGACCCCCATCCCCCGTCTCCACAGACCAACAACCTAACTCGCCCACCACAGACGAAGAACCCACAGAGGATCACACCAATACCATCATCAGAAACTCCCCACTCATCAACACCCGACCATTCACCTCGTTAATACACGAGTACACTATGGCAACCACCACAGCAACTGCTACCGCCACCACAACCACCAAACCTAAGATAGCGGCCTCCGTGCAGAAGAAGCTAGACACGGCAATGAAGCGACAGCCGAGCAACAACCCCGGAGGAGGAGGAGGCAACCCCGGAGGAGGGGGAGGAAACCCGGGAGGAAACCCCGGAGCCCCCAACCCTCCGGCAGCACCACCCATGCCTCCGGCAAATCAAGACGCCCGCCTCATGGGGAGCGCCCCCACGGAGTTCGACGGAGACTGAGCAAAGGCGGACCAGTTCATAAACGAACTGCGACACTACTTCCGCGTAAACACTACAGTCCCCGGCCTCCAATCCTGGATCCGTCGCGTGGCAATAGCGCTAACATTCATTAAAGGCCTGACAGTCGACGAATGGGCCCTCAACCAAGGAGACTGGGTGGACCGACTGGACCCACTCCTTGAAGACGTCCCCGACGTCTGGGTACACTTCCTGAACGAATTCCGGAACGAATTCCAAGACACACAAGCCGAAGAACGGGCACGCCTCCAGATAGAAAGCATGAAGATGAAGTGGCCCGACGTCGACCAATACATCCAAGACTTTGAAAGGGTCGCCCGGAAGGCCGAATACCCACTCACAGCACCCGCAACCGTCAGGTACTTCCTGAAAGGACTAACCAAGTCCATAGTCAACGACATAGTCAAACCTCCCAAGGTCAACACCTATGCAGAGATCAAACAACGAGCAATCGATATCGTAGTGTCCCAACTTCTCATCTACGAAATGTTCAAGCAGGACAAGAATACCACAAGTCGACCACCATCATCGCGTTGGAACCGGTTTGCACAGCCCAACCCTACCAACCAACAACCCAGCCGCCCCAACATCCGAGGGTATAACTCCACTAACGCCCCCCATCACTTAAACAACACCCCCGTCCCAATAAACGTCAATGCGGACCGAGCATGCGCAAACCGGAACAACAATTGGAGGAACCGAAACCCCCAAGGGAGGACAGTTCAAATGCAAGACGAACAAGGGAACGTCTACCAAGTAAACGTCGCCCAAACCCAATCAACCGACCGAAACCCCCGCGGCCCCAATCGAGCCCCCTGCAGCACCTGCTACGAATGCAACCAAGTTGGGCACTTCTGTTAAGCCCGCAGCGGGGCTTTGTGCACACTTCGACGGTTTAGGAAGGTGTGCAGTCCGAGGCATGCCGGAGCATGTGTTCAGATTCCTGAGATGTGCGTTGATTGGTATAGCCCAATCACTAAGCTTCGAAGGCAAAGGTCCGCCTTTAAGGACCTTGGAAGTACGAATGGAAGAGTAGAGAGGGGCCGCGCAGTGAACAGGAGTGTACAAGAGGCTGCGATTGCAAAGCAAAGTCGAGCTTAAGGCTCAACTGTCTGTATGGAGTCGTATATATACAGGGTCGAACCTAGTATGACTAATGGTCTCAGAACCGGTTGCTAAGCCGGTTTGTAAGGGATCAGTCATCCACCCTATCGTACAGTAAGCATGATGCGCTTGTGAGTCATCCTATCAGTCAGCAGTATAGTAAGAGTCTCAGTCAGCCAGTCCGGTCGATGAGCCACGCATGTATCGTATAGGAGTCATGGGATCACGTGATCCCAGCCAGTCCGTCGGTCCGTAAAACACCTCACCTCTCTCCGTACTAGAGATGGAGCTTATCACCACCCTCCCCTCAAAGAAGCGCTTCCATGCGCTAATCGGATCCCTCGTTGTCGCCGGGGATGTAATCGTAGGGCGGAGAAGGGGAGTGAGGGGCATAAGAGGGGCCCGCGTTCTCAAACTCGTCTAAGACGACTTGAGTGATTGCCTGGCGCATGGCAATCCCCGTGCTGCTGAGTTCCCCTTTACAGAGGTCGTCGCATCCCGCGTTATTGTGGTCGTATTCGATCTCTCGTTCTTCTAGTGTGAGGTATCGGGCGTGGTGTTGGCGAGTGAGGTAATGGCCGTTAGCATGGCGGCGGCGACCCCCGTAAGGACAGGTGGCAGGCATTTGGTTTCTGAAGAACCGATGGTGGCAGGGGACTCGGCACCAGCCAGATGTCAAGATCGAACAGAGGTGATGAGGCGTTTTGCAGTGAGTGGAGAGGTGGTCATACCACAGGCAATAGGAGCATCGTTTTCGCTCCTCGAACTCCTCCCTGGCTAGTGCGTCGTCAGTGGCGTTCTCACTATTCCAGGAAACCCTGCTGCCTGCTCCTCCTCTTAACCTGGAGTCAGGCCTGGTCGCTATATTGGTATTGTAGGGCGCGGTACTGTGCCTGTCTCGTCGGTGTTGCCATGCCAACTCTCCTCTCTCATGGTCTTCCTCCACCAATCCCAGAAGTCGTTCTCGGGCGTTGGCTCGGATGAGCCTCTGGCGGACTGCCTTGGTTCTGCCGACGTGGGCGAGTTGGTGGATGCCGAACTCTGCCCTCCTCTTTTGTGTGTAGGCTTCGAGGGCCTGGATCTCCTTGAGACAGAAGGCCAGTTTACACTTATCGGCCTCGAGATTGCGAAGGCGGATGATGTCTGCTTTCACCCCGTAATCTCCCAGATCTTCAATTGCCCTTTCCATCGGGCCTCCGATCATTCTTTCTTCTGCCAGTAGTGTGAAATGTCTGTCGTCACGGTAGTCAGCCGGTGCCGCCCAAGATGCAGGGGTGGCTTCTAGAGTTTCCGCATACACGGGTCGCCCAGCTCCCATGGTTCTGTAGACGGTGGGCTCTCCCGTGATGTCATTGACGCGGAAGCGTACGAACCTTGCGTCTACCTTGATTGTTGGTTCTGCTTCGGTAGCCGGGACCTTGATGGAGGTGTGATGGATTTCCGGTTGGAACCTTATCCAGTCATCTCCTGGGTGTGTCTGTACGAGGTCGTCTATGTCGACTTCGATGGTGTAGTGCGAGGGAAAGCTGTGCATGGAAGTGGCCGGAGAGGAACTCGGTGTCGTACTCGATACCGAAGACAGTGGAGTGGCGGTGCGGTGGACCTCGTTAGTCTCGGGATTTAGTACTAGAGGGTGGTCAGCCTCTTCTTGCCGCTCTAACATGAGTTGGGCTGCGGCCAGGCCGTTCGGGGAGTAGAAGAGTCTGTCTCTCGCAAAACTACTAAGACCGCGGACGAGGTTTCGCGGGTCTTCTGGGTTGTTTTGGGGAAATGTGTCGGTACATGGGGGAATAGGTAGTGGTTCGGGGCTGGGGACCCGGCTTGGTCCGTGCACGCTGTACAGCGAGGGCGAAAGGCGTAAATATTCTTCGAGCTCGAAGCTGGGGGGTGCGTCTGTCGGTGGCGTGTATTCTGGTTCTTCCGGGAAAGCCGGTGGGGGTTCTGTGATGGGGTGGAGCATCGCTTCTAACACCGCTACTTCTTCCGTATCGACCGCTAGCATCGCGTTGCGGGTGGCAGGGGAGGGAGAACTGTATTGTGAAGACATCAAGGATAGGTTTTCGAATTGGGTGCAGAGTGTAGTGATGTCGGGGAGTGGTGAAGATTCCATGGCCAACTCTTGGGGGTTTATAACCATTCTCCGAATGGCCTTGGGGTTCTTATCGTGGAATTCCTTCACTTTTGTGGCGGTGTTACCTAGATTCTGTTTTGGTTCCCAGGAGTCATGTGCCTCGGAGAATCCTTTCCACCGGACGAGATATTGTAATGTCTTCGCCTTTCCTGTTCGCCTCGAGGCTAACACGTTATCCACTTCCCACTCCTCGTGTCCTTCGATCAGGTCAGGAGGTGTTTCAGGGAAGTTGGGTCCATGTAATTCCGTCTCCTTGTATGGGTGGAGGACAGCCATGTGGAACGCGTTGTGGATCCTCCACGCAGCTGGGAGGTCCAATCTGTATGTAACGGCACTAAGTACTTCTGTCACCTTGAAGGGTCCAAAGCGTTTGGCCCTTAATTTCATTGTGGGGTGTGTTGTTCTTAGATGGGTCCCTTCCAGCCAGACCTTCTGATCCACTCGGTATCTTTGGAAATGTGGATCCTTGGTCCAAAGAGATTGCACCTTGCTGATGGCTTCTTGGGCGTTTTTTCTAGCTTCCAGAAGTTGGGACTTCCGTTCTTCTATTGCTGGTACATTTCCGACACGCGTGGGTTGATGGGTGCGGGGAATGAATCCCATCCACAGTTTGTACGGGGGTTTCTTTGTGGTTGAAGAAGGACGGGAGTTTATCATGTACTGGGCGACTTTGAGCCAGTCAGCCCAGTTATCCTGCTGGTGATTGCAGAAGATTCTCAGTATTGTCTCCACTGTCTGGTTCATTCGTTCCGACTGTCTGTCTGTTTGAGGGTGGTACGCGGAGCTCATGTTTTGTTTGATGTCCAACTGGGTGCAGAGTTCCTTGAAGAATTGCGAAGTGAACTGCGTGTCTCTGTCTGATATAATTCTTTTGGGGAGGCCTGTGTAGGGGAATGTGTGGTCTCTGAAGAGCCTCGCGACTTCCTCGCTTCCCATATCTTCTCGACACGGAATCAGGATTACGGCCTTTGTGCAGTTGTGATCGGTGATGGTGAGAATTGTATCACAGCCGCGTGAGTCGGGTAATTTTGTAATGAAATCGACTGTGATGGTGGCGAAGGGTGTTGTGTCTTCACCAGGACCGATCGGCGCAATGGGGGGCACATTGCGGTGGGTGATTGTTTTTACCGCCTGGCAGGTGGCGCATCCTTTGACGTAATCTTCCACGTCTTTATGGATCGTGGGCCACCAGTAATCTCGTTTTAGCATCAGGTAGGTTTTCCAAATTCTGGGATGTCCCGACGTCGGAGTGTCATGGTACTCCTGGAGGAACGTGCGTCGGAGTTGTGTATCTTCAGGGATTACTAGCGATCCTGCCTTCCACCAGACCTTCCATTCGTTTTGGTAGATGCTGTGTTTCCTTTTCCAAGTTTGGCATAATTCGTTATTTGCCTTCTGTAGGCGGTGGACTTGTTGTTCCAGGATGGAGATCTCTATTGCTCTGGTGAAGAGTTCATTCGGAAGGGCTGTAGTCTCTTCATTATCCGCAGATCCGTCATTATGGTCTGGCCGTCGGGATAGGGGGTCTGCTTGGTTTTGCTTGCCCGGGAGGTGGACTAATTCGAAGTCGAAATCTGCCAGGAATGCAATATAGCGGGCCACTCGTTTGTTCAATTTCTGCGGATGTCGATAATAACAGAGGTTGTCGTGGTCCATATAGATTGTCAGTTTATGGGGTGATCCCATTACCAGATGTCGGACGTGTTTAAGACCTTCAATGATGGCTAGAAATTCTCGGTCTCCGATAGAGTAATTTCTTTCTGCCACGTTTAGTGCTTTCGAATGATAGGCCACTGCTCGTCTTTTGTTGTTGTCATCTCTTTGATAGAGGATGCTGCCGAGTGCGAATGCTGAGGCATCGACTTCTAGTTCATATGGTTTTGCTGGGTTCGGGTGCCAGAGGACCGGCTTGGTGATCACTCGTGTGATGAGTTCATCCAATGCTTTTGTACACTTCTCAGTCCAGATGAAGGGGGTCTCCTTTTTTGTGAGGTCGTGTAGAGGTCGGGCTATAGATGCGAACCCTTGGATGAAGGGTTGTTGGTAGCCTAATACGCCTAGGGTCTTCCTTACTTCTTCTACGGATTTGAGAGTCCTGGGCCATTCTGATATTCCTTTTACTTTGGCGGGGTCGATATGTACTCGTCCGCCTCCTACGAGCCATCCGAGGATTTCCATTTCGTCCTTTTCGAATTGGCATTTCTTTGGCTTCAGGAAGTAAGAGCATTCTTCCATTTTGTCGAGAAAGTCGTGGACGATTTGTTTGTGTAATTGGCGGCCTTCTTCGTCGTTGGCCGTGGCTACCCACCAATCGTCCATATAGTTTCCTAGGTTTTCGGGATACTTTTGGAGTAGCGGGCGGAAATCTCGATGCATGGTTCGTTGGAAGAAAGGGGGTGCATTTGTGAGCCCAAAGTACATGACTCGAGGAACGTAGGTGCCTTGGGGAGTTTTGAACGCTGCTTTGGTTTGGTCTTCCTCAGCAATGCGTATGTTATTATATCCCCAACGAATGTCGAACTTTGAGAACAGCAGTTTGCCGTGAAGCCTTTCTAATGCAGACTGGATGTTGGGTAGGGGATTGTTATCTCGGACTGTGTACTTGTTTAGTTGTCGGTAGTCCATGATAATCCTCTTCTCCGAGCTGTCCTTTTTGTTAATGAAGTAGACGGGTGCCGTGTAAGGGGAAGGTCCTTCGTAGATTTGTCCAAGTTCTTCTTCTTCGAGGATCCATTTCTCCAAGAGCTCTCGTTCGTCTTTGGATAAGGGGTATACCTTACAGTTTAGTTCCTTTGGTGCGTCGGCGGTCAGCTTGATGGTCATATCTTCGGATCTTGCAGGTGGGAAGCGTCGTGCTTCTTCTTCCGAGAAGACCTTTTGATGTCTTTGGTATTCCTTTGGGATGGTGTCGATGGTGAGGTGGATTTTATCTTTATCTGCCTTTTGGGCCCATTCTTGTGCGTTATTGGTCCGTCGTACGTAGATGGCTTCGTCTTCCTTGGGTTTCCCTAGTTGTTTGATCGCCTCTCTTTGCATAAAGAAGATGTTCTTGGCGACATGCATGTATCGGCTGCTTTGAAGCTGTACCGAGTCCCCTGAAACCTTTCCTGTCTTCCAGTTGATTTTTGGGTTGAAATCATAAAGGAAAGGATATCCTAGGATGATGCGATCTTTTCCTAGGCTTGTGATGTAGAATCTTTGGAGCGTATGTTTGTCCCCTTTGACAATGCGTAGCCAACAGTAATGGGTGATCTTTCCTTGTTTGTTTTCTGTGCCATTGACATTGTGGACGGTAACTGGTCTAGCCAGTTCCTTGCATCCTATCCCAAGTCGTTTCCAGGTATCTTCGTCGATGAAGTTATCGGTTGCGCCACTATCTATGAGGGCGGATTTGTCGGCCTTGGATTGCGAGGTGCGGAAAGAAACATTCATATTCAGGGTCGATAGTTTCCTAATGTACATCGTATCTTGCAATCCAGTTGCTCTAAGCCAGACCATCGGCTTCGAGCTTCCTAAAAATCCGCTTTGGCTGATAGCTCCTCGTAGAGGTTCTCTCGGTCTTCAATAGTCATCCCCCTAATGTACTGGAGGACGTCCTTTTTGGTGTAGGAAGGAGGTGCGGTGGTCGAGGTTTCAGCTTCGCTATGCTGTTCCTCTTCCTCGTCTTCATTGATTACTGCAGCTCGGACCTTGGGCTTTTCTTTGGTGTATTGCCCTTGGGAGCTGCGGGGTCGATCGGGGGTTTTTCCTTTGCTTTTGTCGGGGCAGGCTCTGGACATGTGTCCCAATTTGCGGCAGCGGAAGCACCTTCCTTCCTTCATTAGCTTGATGCATTCTTCATCTGTTAGCTTTCCGGTGGTACGGATGGCATCGATGTCCATTGTGTCCGGGTCTTTTTGTCGTTTGCGCGGAGAGGGTTTCTGGTAGCTCCGCATCCTGTTGGCTCTGGTCGAGATGTGGCCGGGTCCTCCTTTGGGTCTGATATTGTCATTTAGGTCTTGCCATCTCTGGACCGTCTTCCGGGTCGCATCATACCATTCTTCCATGGTTGCTGGTAGGGTTTCTCGTTGGCGGATAACGCAATGGAGTCCGACCGGCAGGATGTCTTGGAACAGTTTAATTGTTCCTTCTGCATCTGGTCCCCACCCCGCTTCCCTGATGAGATGTTTGAAGAGTGTGATGGAGGAGTCGACTTTGTCTACGTCCAGTTCCATTTTTGTGAGACGGGAGTACGCATCTTGTTTCTTGGTGGAATCGATAAAGGCATCTCTGAATGCTCTTGCGAACCATTCCCAGAGGGCTGGATCATTCTCTGCGTGTGTCGGGGGATCTCCTGTGGTTGGGTTTCCTTCTACCTTGATGGACAGTTGGTCCGCCATATCGTACGCCCAATCATCGACCAATGGTCCTTTGATAAAGGTGATGGCATAAGCTACTTGTTCTGCCTTGTTTGTAAAGGTGGAGTTGTGTCGGTTAAGGAAGCGATATGCTCCAAATTGTTGCATGAAGCGTTCAGCGTCCTTCCTGTCTCCTTGGAAGATTTGGGGAATCATTCCTTTGAGGGCTTCGCTACAGGGTGGTGCGGCTGCTGCCTGTCCAGCTGCTGCTTGTCCAGCTGCTGGTTGGCCTCCACCGCCGCCTCCTCCACCGCCACCTCCTCCCCCGCCGCCTCCTCCCCCGCCTGGTTGTCCTCTGGCAGGTGGTTGTCCTCCGGCTGGTGGTTGTCCTCCTCCTGCTGGTTGTCCTCCAGCTGGTTGTGGAGCCTGTGCTGGTCCGGCTACTTGTGCCGGTTGTACGTGAGCTACGGCGATTGCTGCCATTGCTGCTGTGAGTTGTTCGATGACTGGTGCGTGAACCTGGTCGGTCGTGGGGATGTCTGGATCTGAGGCTGGTGAAGTGGTTTTTACTTCGGGTGCTTCATCACTTCCTTGTGTGATTTCTGTGTGGATTCGTTCGAGATCCGGGGCGAGTAGGAACGGTTGGCTTTTAGTTCCTAGTCCTGACTATGAGGATCTTTGATCTCGTCTTCTCTGCTAACTTCGTAGCACTTGTCGATGGTCCAACTGATTTTGTACCAGGTTCCGTTGATGTATTCAACAGGGTATGTGTATAACCCTTCTTTGAGGTGATATGCTGATCGTCCCTCGGTCCGTGATTCTAGCCAGAAGGCTTTTCCCTGTATTTCTATAGGGAGGTCGTCGGTGGTTCTATTTCTGAACCTAATGTCAGGGCTCTTTGAGAGCTTTTGCTTTCTTCCAAGGTCAAGTAGTATGTCAGCCAGGTTGGCTTTAAGAGAAGCTCGACTTGTGTTAAGCCCGCAGCGGGGCTTCGTGCACACTTCGACGGTTTAGGAAGGTGTGTGGTCCGAGGCGTGCCGGAGCACGTGTTCAGATTCCTGAGATGCGCATTGATTGGTATAGCCCAATCACTAAGCTTCGAAGGCAAAGGTCCGCCTTTAAGGACCTTGGAAGTACGAATGGAAGAGTAGAGAGGGGCCGCGCAGTGAACAGGAGTGTACAAGAGGCTGCGATTGCAAAGCAAAGTCGAGCTTAAGGCTCAACTGTCCGTATGGAGTCGTATATATACAGGGTCGAACCTAGTATGACTAATGGTCTCAGAACCGGTTGCTAAGCCGGTTTGTAAGGGATCAGTCATCCACCCTATCGTACAGTAAGCATGATGCGCTTGTGAGTCATCCTATCAGTCAGCGGTATAGTAAGAGTCTCAGTCAGCCAGTCCGGTCGATGAGCCACGCGTGTATCGTATAGGAGTCATGGGATCATGTGATCCCAGCCAGTCTGTCGGTCCGTAAAACACCTCACCTCTCTCCGTACTAGAGATGGAGCTTATTAACTTCGTGTGCAACTGCCCCAACCGAAAGAAGAAACCGCACATAGCTACGGCACAACTGGTCGACTGGATGTCAGACACCACAACCACTAACGAGAATCCAGTGGACGAAATAGCCACCAGACTGGTAGCCATGTCCACCGACCAACAAGACCAAGTAGCGGAACACTTCGGGGGAGGAATAGTAGCAGCCGAGGAAGAGGGTTTTCAGGATGCCTAACCAGTTTGGCCTTGGTTAGGGCATTAAGTACAAGGAGCGTGTATCTATCGAACCATCGATCAATGACCATTTGCATATATTTAAACTCCTTGTTTAAGAGGGCCGAAACCTCCGCATTACTAGACTCCGGCGCCACGGAGAACTTCATCAACCCCGGCTACGCAAGAGAACTCAGGCTGCCAATCGAAGAACTGGCAGAACCCCGCAAGGTGTTCAACGTGGATGGAACCCAGAATCGCCACGGACAAATCACCCACTACACTGACCTGGATGTACAAACAGGCGACCAAATGCGCACAATGCATTTCCTCCTCACCAACCTAGGCGAACAAAAAGTAATCCTAGGATACCCATGGTTTGCCGCAGTCCAACCAGTCATCAATTGGGCAAAAGGATGGATCGCCTACGAACAACTACCTGTAGTCATCAAAGCCAGGATAAGACGAACAACGGCAAAAATCCGCACCGCCACAGCCTCAGACCGACAAACACTAGCTTCAAAGCTGGCCGAGAAACACACGACCCAATCTCTACCAATCCCAGCGGAATACCGCCGACACTCCTTTGTGTTCAGCGAAATGGAATCCAAACAATTCCCACCGCCGTGAGAATGGGACCACGCCATCGAACTAAAACCAGGCCACCCAGAAAACATGCCAGGGAAGGTATACGCCCTAACTCAACCAGAACAGGAAGCACTTGCAATGTTCCTCCAAGAACACCTCGACAAGGGATACATCACCGAATCCAAAAGCCAATTCGCAGCACCATTCTTCTTCGTTAAAAAGAAAGACAGGAAGCTCCGACCAGTACAAGACTACCAAAAGCTCAACAAGTGGACCCACCGAAACGCCACGCCACTCCCGCTCATCCCCGAACTCATTGCAAGGGTCCGAGGAGCCAGCCTGTTCACCAAGTTCGACATCCGCTGGGGATACAACAACATATGAATACGTGACAGAGACCAATGGAAGGCAGTGTTCATCACGAATCATGGCCTCTTCGAACCACAAGTCATGTTCTTCGGGATGACCAACTCCCCAGCCACCTTCCAAACCATGATGAACATGCTATTCAGGGAGGAACTCTGACAAGACTGGCTGTCGATCTACATGGACGACATCCTTATACATACCCGATCGGACCTCCCATACCACCGAACAAGAGTCCACCAAATCCTCAACAAACTATGCAAGCACGACCTCTTCCTCAAACCAGAGAAGTGTGTATTCAAACAAAAGGAAGTCGAATTCCTAGGCGTCATCCTGGGCCATAACACCATCCGCATGGACCCAGCCAAGGTACAAGGAGTAGCGGATTGGAAACCCCCGCGAACGGTCCGAGACGTCAGAGCCTTCCTAGGCTTCACAGGATATTACCGATACTTCATCAAAGACTACTCGAAGATCGCAAGACCACTGATCCACCTAACTAAGAAGGCAACACCATTTACATGGGGAGAAGACCAAGTCAAAGCCTTCAAAACCCTCAAGAAACACATGTGCCAAAACCCAATCCTATGCCAACCTGACTACACCAAACCATTCTTCCTTGCCACAGACGCGTCTGCATACGGCGTGGGAGCCGTACTCTTACAAGAGGGAGACAAACACCCCAGAAAAACCTCACCAACCAAACACCCCATAGCTTACTACTCCGCAACGTTCACCCCAACCGAATGCAACTACGACATCTACGAGAGGGAACTCCTAGCACTGATGAAAGCCCTAGCCCACTGGCGACCCCACCTGGCAGGATCAACAATCCCAGTCATGGTCCTCACCGACCACACGAACCTAACCTTCTGGAAATCCCCACGGAAGGTAAATCGCCGCATAGCACACTGGTTCGCAGAACTCCAAGAGTACCACCTAAAGATCTAACACATGCCAGGGAAACTCCACACCTTGGCAGACCTCCTCTCCCGACCCCCAGGAGTGGACAGAGGCGAAACAGACAACCAAGATATAACCCTCCTCCACCCGGACACCTTCATCAGACCAACCACCACCGAAGACCCCAAGGACGAATGGTGGGGACTGGAGCAACGAATAGGAGAGACACAACGGAAGTACCCCGCCGAGGTCACACAGTGGATCAAGCGCCATCGGGCGACCAAAGACCACTCACACGACAGCAGAGACCCAAAACACTGGCACGTGCAAGGAAGAATCGCCGTCCCATCAGACAACACCCTGAAGAAAGAGATCCTCCACCGATTCCACAACCTAGAGATCAGAGGGCACCCGGGACGAGACCCCACCATTGCGACCATCTGCCGACACTTCTGGTGGCCGAACATGAACGAATGGATCGCACAATACATGAGAGGATGCGCCAAATGCCAACAAGGCAAAAACCTCACGAGACGAGCGAAAGTGCCCCTCTATCGCATCCCCACACCAACCAACGCACTCCCATTCCAAATCGTAGCGATGGACCTGATCACCCAACTCCCAACCAGCAATGGGTACGATGCCATCCTCACGATAGTAGATCACGGATGTACGAGAGCGGCCGTATTCCTCCCCTGCAAAACAACGATCACCGGACAAGAGGTAGCCAAACTATATTACGACAATGTCTACCGATGGTTTGGCCTACCCAACAAAATCATATCCGACAGGGACCCCCGATTTACGTCCTTCTTCGCGAGGGCACTCGCCCAACAACTAGGGATCAAACAAAACGTGTCCTCAGCATTCCACCCCCAAACGGACGGACTATCAGAACGGACAAATCAGTGGGTGGAGCAGTACCTCTGCCTGACCACCAACAGCGCCCAAACCAACTGGAGCGATTGGCTAGGGATAGCCACCACGGTGCACAACAATCACAAGAACGCCACCATCAACATCGCCCCCTCGGAAGCACTCCTCGGCTACGCCCCTCGCCTACACCCTGTGGACCCCCCTCCATCGCTTAACCAACACGTGGAGGACAGGAAACAAATCGCCCTCGAAAGGCGAGCCCAGGCAGTCGAAGCCATCAACTGCACAGCCCATCAAACGCCACCACCCCAGTTCAAGGTGGATCAAGAGGTCTGGCTCGAGGCCAAGAACCTCCAACTACCCTACCAGACCCCCAAACTAGCCCCTAAACGACACAGCCCTTTCCGCATCAGCAAGCAAGTGTCACCGGTGGCGTATCAGCTCCAACTACCCGACGCCTGGAAGATCCACAACGTATTCCACGCTAGCCTCCTCACGCCCTATCGCAAGACCCCACAACACGGCCCCAACTATATCAGACCACCCCCCGAACTAGTCGAGGGTGAACACGAATATGAAGTCGAGACCATCGTTAATCACCGTCTCTACGGGAAGCAGAAGACCCTACAATACCTCCTCAAATGGAAGGGGTACCCACACGTGGACAACATGTGGGAACCGGCTGCCCAAGTACACGCCCCCGTACTGATCGAGTCATACCACCAAAGGCGCCCGCTCGAGCAACCGCATAAAAGGAGAGGTCTGAGAACTTGAAGTACCATCCTCTCCCCACACTCCAAAGCACTATGTCCCACCAGACCATCCACATCTCCCCCGCTGAAAACAACTACAAGTATGCTCCCGCCTCGCCCACCGACTCCTATGCCTCCACCGAAGCCCTCTACATCCCCACCCCAGGGACCCCCTATCAGACGACCGGTTCCACTGGAGCCCTTCCTCTTATTGAGGACCCTGTGCCCACTAACTCAGCACAGGTCCTTGCAGTGGACCTTGCCATCGGCGCTATGCAGCCAGCCATACCCCTATTGCCCCAAGCCGTTAGTGCTCTCATCGAGGGACAAACCAACGCCCTCACGACTCCAATTCTCCTCCGCATGGTCCGCGGTCTCATCCTCACCGCCAAGCGCACCGAGGACCGGATGGAAGCTGTTAGGATCATGGCTGAAGAGCAGGCTGCGGAACTTGAACAGAGCAAGGACCAACACAACGTCCTCGCCCTTGGCACCAGAACCCTCCAACTCAACTGCGAGTCCAAGGCCGAAGCCCTCCGCCTCACCGACCTCACCATCCGCCGCCTGGCCAGCCAACCCGTGAGAGCGGATATTCCATCGGGTATCCAGTCTGAACCCCCTACGGGCTTTATCGAGAACAACGGCCAACTCCACTACTTCTCCATCCCCCTCCAAGCCGGCACCAACAACCGCCGCATCGCCCCCTACATCCAGCTTCTCGATGGCCCCGTTCCCCGCGCCGCCGGTACCCTGGGAGGCCCTGACGACCCTGTCTTTACTACAGAGGTCTACGCCCAACCCAGTTCCAATGTTGGTATCGCCAATCCGCCGGTACCCAAGTGGCTACTCCGTGCCATCGATGGAGACTCCGAGATCTTTAATGCCTTCGCATTGGAGGTCCAAGATACGACCCAGGACTGGGGCCTCTACACCGACATCTGCCGCTACCACCACACTGACGCCAAGCTCACCAGCATCGCTGCCTGCATCCGCACCCTCGAGGCCGAGGAAGCCGAGACTCGCCACACCCTTGCCAACTGCTGCTGTCGCCTCCGCGCAGCCAATGCCGGGGAAACCCTCGCCCACCTCGCAGGCAACGATGCCGACCGTCACAAACAGCGCCATGCGGGAGGGATCATCCGCTACGCGATGCATGGTCGCACTCGCATCTAACCGGAGGGTGATGTTACCATCCCCTCGACCCTGGGACTTCCCCACCTCGATCAACGGGGACATCAGCCGCGCTGTTAAGCCCGCAGTGGGGCTTCGTGCACACTTGACCGAAGGGGGAGATGTGCGGTCCGAAGCATGCCGTGACACGCGATCAGACTCCTAAGGTGCGTGTTGATTGTTATAGCACAATCACTAAGCTCCGAAGGTGAGATCCACCTTTAAGGACCTCGAAGGGTAAATGAAAGAGCTGAGAGGGCCGCGCAATGAACAGGAGAGTACAAGGAGCTGCGATTGCAAAGCAAAGTCGAGCTTAAAGCTCAACTGTTTGTACGGGGTCGTATATATACAGAGTCGAACCTAGCATGACTAATAGTCTCAGAACCGGTTGCTAAGCCAGTTTGTAAGGGATCAGTCATCCATCCTATCGTACAGTAAGCATGATGTGCTTGTGAGTCATCCATCAGTCAGTCATCAGTCAGCGGTACAGTAAGAGCCTCAGTCAGCCAGTCCAGTCAAGGAGCCATGCGTGTATCGTATGTGAGTCATGGGATCACGTGATCCCAGCCAGTCCGTCGGTCCGTAAAACACCTCACCTCTCTCCGTACTAGAGATGGAGCTTATCACCACCCTCCCCTCAAAGGAGCGCTTCCACGTGCTAGTCCGATCCCTCGTTGTCACCGGGGACGTAATCGTAGTTGGGGGAAGGGGAACGAGGGGCGTAAGAAGGACCCGCGTTCTCGAACTCGTCTAGAACGACCTGGGTGATCGCCTGATGCATGGCGATCCCCGCGCTACTGAGCTCCCCCTTGCAGAGGTCGTCGCACCCCGCGTTGTTGTGGTCGTATTCTATTTCCCGCTCTTCCAGTGTGAGGTAGCGGGCATGGCGTTGTCGGGTGAGGTAGTGGCCATTTGCATGGCGGCGGCGGCCTCCGTACGGGCAGGTGGCAGGCATCTGGTTTCGGAAGAATCGGTGGTGGCGGGGTACTCGGCACCAGCCCGATGTCGAGATCAAGCAGAGGTGGTGAGGCGTTTTGCAATGAGTGGAGAGGTGGTCATACCACGGGCAATAGGAGCAGCGCTTGCGCTCCTCAAATTCGTCTCGTGCCAGTGCGTCGTCGGTAGCGTTCTCGCTGTTCCAAGAGACCCTGCTACCGGCGCCTCCTCTTAACCTGGAATCGGGCCTGGTCACTCTGCTGTACGGCGCGACATTGCGCCTATCTCGTCGATGTCGCCATGCCAATTCTCCTCTCTCATGATCTTCATCCACCAGCTCCAGAAGTCGCTCTCGTGCA
Source organism: Russula ochroleuca (assembly GCA_015178965.1). Classification (NCBI taxonomy): domain Eukaryota; kingdom Fungi; phylum Basidiomycota; class Agaricomycetes; order Russulales; family Russulaceae; genus Russula; species Russula ochroleuca. Next base: position 24,013 of record WHVB01000055.1, on the reverse strand, counting down.
TTAGCTCGGATGAGTCTCTGGTGCACCGCCTTAGTTCGGCCGACGTGTGCGAGTTGGTGGATCCCGAACTCAGCCCTCCTCTTCTGTACGTGGGCCTCGAGAGCTTGGATTTCCTTGAGGCAGAAGGCTAGTTTGCACTTGTCAGCCTCGAGATTGCGAAGGCGAATGATGTCCGCCTTTACTCCGTAATCTCCCAAGTCTTCTATCGCTCTCTCCATCGGGCCTCCAATCATCCTTTCTTCTGCTAATAGCGTGAAATATCTGTTGTCGCGGTAGTCGGCAGGTGCCGCCCAGGATGCAGGAGTGGCTTCTAAGGTATCTGCATACACGGGTCGTCCCGCTCCCATGGTCCCATAGATGGTGGGTTCCCCCGTAATGGTATTGAGGCGGAAGCGTACGAACCTCGCATCCACCTTGACTGCTGGTTCTGCCTCGGTTGCCGGGACTTTGATGGAGGTGCGGTGGATTTCTGACTGGAACCTCACCCAATCGTCTCCCAGGTGTGTTTGTACGAGGTCATCTACGTCAACTTCGATGGTGTAATGTGACGGGAAGCTGTGCATGGACGTGGCTGGGGAGGAGTTCGATGTTGTGCTCGATACCGAGGACAGTGGAGTGGCGGCGTGGTGGACCTCATTAGTCTCGGGGTCCAGTACCAGAGGGTGGTCAGCCTCTTCCTGTCGCTCCAGCATGAGTTGTGCTGCTGCCAGGCCACTCGGGGAGTAGAAGAGTCTCTCTCTTGCAAAGCTGCTAAGACCGCGGACGAGATTTCGCGGGTCTTCTGGGTTGTTTTGGGGGAGTATGTCAGTGCGAGGGGGAATGGGGAGTGGTTCAGGACTGGGGACGCGGCTGGGTCCATGGACGCTGTAGAGCGACGGTGACAATCGCAAATATTCTTCCAGCCCGAAGCTGGGGGGTGCATTTTCCGGTGGCGTGTAATCTGGCTCTTCCGGGAAGGGTGGAGGTGGTTCGTTGGTGGGGTGTAATGAGGCTTCTAGTACTGCGACTTCTTCCGTGTCCACTGCTAGCATGGCGTTGCGAGTGGCAGGTGACGGTGAGCTGTAGTTCGAGGACATGAGGGATAGGTTTTCGAACTGGTTGCAAAGGAGGGAGATGTCAGGGAGTGGTGAGGACTCCATGGTCAATTCCTGGGGGTTTATAACCATTCTCCGGATGGCCTTGGGGTTCTTATTGTGGAATTCTTTCACCTTGACGGAGGCGTTGCCCAGATTCTGTTTTGGTTCCCAGGAATCATGGGCTTCAGAGAATCCTTTCCACCGGACAAGATACTGTAGCGTTCTTGCCTTTCCTGTTCGCCTTGAGGCTAACACATTGTCTACTTCCCACTTCTCGTGTCCTTCGATCAAGTCAGGAGGTGCCTCAGGGAAGTTAGGTCCATGTAGTTCCGTTTCCTTATATGGGTGGAGGACGGCTGCGTGAAATGCATTGTGGATCCTCCACACGGCTGGGAGGTCTAGCCTGTACGTTACGGCGCTGAGTACTTCCGTCACTTTAAAGGGTCCAAAACGTTTGGCCCTTAATTTCATTGTGGGGTGTGTTGTTCGTAGATGGGTCCCTTCCAACCAGACCTTCTGATCCACTCGATATCTTTGGAAGTGTGGGTTCTTGGTCCAAAGGGATTGCACCTTGCTGATGGCTTCTTGGGCGCTTTTCCTGGCTTCTAGAAGTTGGGATTTCCTTTCTTCGATTGCCGGTACGTTCCCGACACGCGTGGGTTGGTGAGTGCGGGGGATGAATCCCATCCATAATTCGTACGGGGGTTTCTTTGTGGTTGACGAAGGATGGGAGTTTATCATGTACTGGGCGATTTTGAGCCAATCCGCCCAGTTATCCTGCTGGTGATTGCAGAAGATTCTCAGTATTGTCTCCACTGTCTGGTTTGTTCGTTCCGACTGTCCGTCTGTTTGAGGGTGGTACGCGGAGCTCATGTTTTGTTTGATGTCCAACTGGGCGCAGAGTTCCTTGAAGAATTGCGACGTGAACCGCGTGTCTCTGTCCGAGATAATTCTTCTTGGAATTCCAGTGTAGGGAAATGCATGGTCTCGGAAGAGCCTCGCGACCTCCTCACTTCCCATGTCTTCTCTACATGGGATCAGGATTACGGCCTTTGTACAATCGTGATCGGTAATGGTGAGAATTGTATCACAGCCGCGTGAGTCGGGTAATTTCGTAATGAAATCGACTGTGATGGTGGCAAAGGGCGTCGTATCTTCACCAGGACCAATCGGCGCAATGGGGGGCACGTTGCAGTGGGTGATCGTTTTCACTGCTTGGCAGGTGGCGCACCCCTTGACGTAATCTTCTACATCTTTATGGATCGTGGGCCACCAGTAGTCTCGTTTTAGCATTAGGTAGGTCTTCCAAACTCCGGGATGTCCCGACATCGGAGTGTCGTGGTATTCCTGTTGGAATGTGTGTCGGAGTTGTGTATCTTCGGGGACCACTAAGGATCCTGCCTTCCACCAGACCTTCCATTCGTCTTGATAGATGCCGTGCTTCTTCTTCCATTTTTGGCATAGTTCGCTGTTTCCCTTCTGCAGTTGATGGACCTGTTGTTCCAGGATAGAGATTTCGATTGCTCTAGTGAAGAGTTCGTTTGGTAGAGCTGTGGTCTCTTCATTATCCGCTGATCCGTCGTTGTGGTCTGGGCGTCGGGATAGGGGATCTGCTTGGTTTCGCTTGCCAGGAAGGTGGACTAATTCGAAGTCGAAGTCAGCCAAGAATGCAATGTATCGAGCGATGCGTCGGTTCAATTTTTGTGGGTGTCGGTAGTAGCAGAGGTTGTCGTGATCCGTGTAGATGATCAATTTGTGGGGTGATCCCATCACTAGGTGTCATACGCGTTTCAGGCCTTCTATGATGGCTAGGAATTCTCTGTCGCCGATGGAGTAGTTCCTTTCGGCTGCGTTTAGTGCCTTTGAATGATAGGCTACCGCTCGTCGTTTGTTGTCGTCATCTCTTTGGTAGAGGATGCTCCCAAGTGCGAAAGCAGAGGCATCGACCTCAAGTTCGTATGGTTTTGCTGGGTTCGGGTGCCAGAGGACCGGCTCGGTGGTTACTCGTGTGATGAGTTCATCCAGCGCCTTTGTGCACTGCTCAGTCCAGATGAAGGGGGCGCCTTTCTTGGTAAGGTCGTGTAGTGGTCGGGCGATGGATGCGAATCCTTGGATGAAAGGACGTTGGTATCCTAACACTCCCAGGGTTTTTCTGACTTCTTCTACTGATTTGAGAGTCCTGGGCCATTCCGATATCCCTTTTACCTTAGCTGGGTCGATGCGGACTCGGCCTCCTCCGACGAGCCATCCTAAGATTTCCATTTCGTCTTTTTCGAATTGACATTTCTTTGGTTTTAGGAAGTAGGAGCATTCTTCCATTTTGTCAAGAAAGTCGTGGACAATTTGCTTGTGTAGTTGGCGGCCTTCTTCGTCGTTAGCAGTGGCCACCCACCAGTCGTCCATATAATTTCCTAGGTTTTCAGGGTATTTTTGAAGCAGGGGACGAAAGTCTCGGTGCATCATTCGTTGGAAGAAGGGTGGTGCATTGGTGAGGCCGAAATACATGACTCGGGGAACATAGGTGCCTTGGGGGGTTTTAAACGCTGCTTTAGTTTGGTCTTCTTCGGCAATGCGTATGTTGTTGTATCCCCAGCGAATATCGAACTTGGAGAAGAGTAGTTTACCGTGTAGTCTTTCCAGTGCGGATTGTATGTTTGGCAGAGGATTGTTATCCCTGACGGTGTACTTGTTCAGCTGTCTGTAGTCCATGATGATTCTCTTCTCCGAGCTGTCTTTTTTGTTGATGAAGTAAACTGGTGCCGTGTAGGGCAACGGTCCTTCATAGATTCGGCCGAGCTCTTCTTCTTCGAGAATCCATTTTTGCAGGAGTTCTCGTTTGTCTTTGGAGAGAGGGTACACTTTACAATTTAACTCCTTTGGTGCATCGGGAGTTAATTTGATCGTCATATCTTCCGATCTTGCAGGTGGGAAGTGTCATGCTTCTTCTTCGGAGAATACCTTTTGATGTCTTCGGTATTCCTTTGGGATGGTATCGATGGTGAGGTGGATTTTATCCTTGTCCGCCTTCTGGGCCCATTCTTGTGCGATGTTGGTTCGTCACACATAGATGGCTTCGTCTTCTTTGGGTTTCCCTAACTGTTTGATTGCCTCTCTTTGCATGAAGAAGATGCTTTTGGCGACATGCATGTATCGGCTGCTTTGGAGCTGTACCGGGTCCCCTGAGACCTTCCCTGTTTTCCAATTGATCTTTGGATTGAAGTCATAAAGGAAGGGGTATCCTAGGATGATGCGGTCTTTTCCTAGGCTTGTGATGTAGAACCTTTGGAGCATATGTTTGTCTCCTTTGACGATGTGTAGCCAGCAGTAATGAGTGATCTTTCCTTGCTTGTTTTCCGTGCCGTCGACATTGTGGACAGTGACTGGTCTGGCCAGTTCTTTGCGTCCTATTCCGAGTCGTTTCCAGGTGTCTTCGTCTATGAAGTTGTCGGTTGCGCCACTGTCGATGAGGGCGGATTCGTCGGCCTTGGATTGCGAGGTGCGGAAAGAAACATTCATATTCAGAGTCGATAGTTTCCTAATGTACATCGTATCTTGCAATCCCGTTGCTCTAAGCCAGACCATCGGCTTTGAGCTTCCTAAAAATCCGCCTTGGCCGATAGTTCCTCATAGAGGTTTTCTCGGTCTTCAATCGTCATCCCCCTGATGTACTGGAGGACGTCCTTTTTGGTGTAGGAGGGAGGTGCAGTGGTCGAGGTTTCAGCTTCGCTGTGCTGTTCCTCTTCCTCGTCTTCATTGATTACTGCGGCTCGGACTTTGGGCTTTTCTTTTGTGTATTGCCCTTGGGAGCTGCAGGGTCGATCGGGGGTTTTTCCTTTGCTTTTGTCGGGGCAGGCTCGGGACATATGTCCCAACTTGCAGCAGCGGAAGCACCTTCCTTCCTTCATCAATTTGGTGCGCTCTTCATCTGTTAGTTTTCCTGTGGTGCGAATGGCGTCGATATCCATCGCGTTTGGGTCCTTTTGTCTCTTTGGGGGTGAGGGTTTTTGATATCCCCTCATTCGGTTAGCTCTGGTAGAAATGTGGCCAGGTCCTCCTTTGGGTCCGATGTTGTCATTAAGGTCTTGCCATCGTTGGACTGTTTTTCGCGTCGCATCATACCACTCTTCCAGGGTTGTTGGTAGGGTGTCTCGTTGGCAGATAACACGGTGGAGTCCGACCGGTAGGATGTCTTGGAACAGTTTGATCATTCCTTCTGCATCTGGTCCCCATCCTGCTTCCCTAATAAGGTGTTTGAAGAGTGTGATGGAGGAGTCGACTTTGTCCACGTCTAATTCCATTTTTGTAAGGCGGGAATATGCGTCCTGTTTCTTGGTGGAATCGGTGAAGGCGTCTCTGAACGCTCTTGCGAACCATTCCCATAGGGTTGGGTCATTTTCTGCATGTGTTGGAGGGTCTCCTGTGGTTGGGTTTCCTTCTACCTTGATGGATAGTTGGTCTGCCATGTCGTACGCCCAATCATCGACCAATGGTCCTTTGATGAAGGTGATGGCATAGGCTACTTGTTCTGCTTTGTTTGTGAAGGTAGAGTTGTGTCGGTTAAGGAAGCGATATGCTCCGAATTGTTGCATGAAACGTTCGGCGTCCTTTCTGTCTCCTTGGAAGATTTGGGGAATCATTCCTTTAAGGGCTTTGCTGCGGGGTGGCGCGGCTGCTGCTTGTCCAGCTGCTGGCTGGCCTCCGCCGCCGCCTCCTCCTCCTCCACTGCCACCGCCGCCTCCACCGCCTGGTTGTCCTCCGGCTGGTGGTTGTCCTCCGGCGGGTGGTTGTCCTCCGGCTGGCGGTTGTTGGGGTTGTCCTCCTCCTGCGGGTTGTCCTCCAGCGAGTTGTTGGGCCTGTGCTGGTCCGGCTACTTGTGCCGGTTGTACGTGGGCTACGGCAATTGCTGCCATTGCTTTTGTGAGTTGTTCGATGACCGGTGCGTGAGCTAGGTCTGTCATGGGGATGTCTGGGTCCGAAGTTGGTGAAGTAGTTTTCTCTTCGGGTGCTTCGTCACTTCCTTGTGTGACTTCTGTGTGGATTTGTTCGAGGTCAGGGGCGAGTAGGAATGGTCGGCTTTTGGTTCCTAATCCTTTTTCTTGAAGATCGATGATTTCGTCTTCCCTGCTAACTTCGTAGCACTTGTCAATGGTCCAGCTGATTCTGTACCAGGTCCCGTTGATATATTCCACAGGGTATGTGTATAACCCTTCTCTGAGGTGATATGCTGATCGCCCTTCAGTCCGTGATTCTAGCCAGTAGGCCTTTCCCTGTATTTCTGTAGGGAGGTCGTCGGTGGTTCTATTTCTGAACCGGATGTCGGGGCTCTTTGAGAGCTTTCGTTTCCTTCCAAGGTCGAGTAGTATGTCAGCCAGGTTGGCTTTTAAGGGAAGCTCGACTTGTGTTAAGCCCGCAGCGGGGCTTCGTGCACACTTGACCGAAGGGGGAGATGTGCGGTCCGAAGCATGCCGTGACACGCGATCAGACTCCTAAGGTGTGCGTTGATTGTTATAGCACAATCACTAAGCTCCGAAGGTGAGATCCGCCTTTAAGGAACTCGAAGGGTAAATGAAAGAGCTGAGGGGGCCGCGCAATGAACAGGAGAGTACAAGGAGCTGCGATTGCAAAGCAAAGTCGAGCTTAAAGCTCAACTGTTTGTACGGGGTCGTATATATACAGAGTCGAACCTAGCATGACTAATAGTCTCAGAACCGGTTGCTAAGCCGGTTTGTAAGGGATCAGTCATCCATCCTATCGTACAGTAAGCATGATGCACTTGTGAGTCATCCATCAGTCAGTCATCAGTCAGCAGTACAGTAAGAGCCTCAGTCAGCCAGTCCAGTCGAGGAGCCACGCGTGTATCGTATGTGAGTCATGGGATCACGTGATCCCAGCCAGTCCGTCGGTCCGTAAAACACCTCACCTCTCTCCGTACTAGAGATGGAGCTTATCACGTGCGGACGACCCGATGGAGTTGGATAACCCGGAGTAGTGGTAAGAGCAGGTTAGTATATATTAGTGTATGCCTCATCTGATGTGAACGGACTACATGAGTCGCCTCGTGACTCAGCCCCTATGTACGTGACTCGCAGCCCCGTATCATCGTGTTTTCCTGCCCTGTGCCCCACACCCCTATAGTAGTATAAGTACGACTCAACTGTGACTCTAAGTCGCCAAGTTGAGTCTCCTGTCCGTCTTATGACGGCAATATCATCTATTCCCTCACTCCTAGCCAGAAGGCGGCCGCTAAGAGCCTTGTCATTACCACTCCGAGTCTACTCGTTATCGTCGCATAAGCAGCGGTGACATAGATGCGAGTGCGACCACGCGTTGCATAGCGGATGATCCCCTCCCCGTGGTGCTGGTGGTGGCGGTCGGCGTCGTTGCCCGTGAGGTGGGCGAGGGTCTCCCCGGTGTTGGCAGCGCGGAGGTGACGACAGCAGTTGGCAAGGGTATTACAGGTCTCGGCCTCTTTGGCCTCGAGGGCGCGGATGCAGGCGGCGATGTGAGTGAGCTCGGTGTCAACATGGTGGTAGCGGCAGATGTCGGTGTAGAGACCCCAGTCCTGGGTCATATCCTGGACCTCCAATGCGAAGGCATCGAAGATCTCGGAGTCTCCATCGATGGCACGGAGTAGCCACTTGGGTACCGGCGGATTGGCAATACCGACATTCGAACTGGGCTGGGCATAGACCTCTGTAGTAAAGACAGGGTCATCAGGGCCTCCCAGGGTACCGGCGGCACAGGGAACGGGGCCATCAAGAAGTTGGATGTAGGGGGCGATGCAGCAGTCGTTGCTGCCGCTTTGGATGGGGATGGAGAAGTAGTGTAGTTGGCCATTGTTCTCGATAAAGCCCGTAGGGGGTTCAGACTGGATACCCTGTTGAATATCCTCCCTCGCGGGTTGGTTGGCCAGTTGGTGGATGGTGAGGGAGGCGAGGCGGAGGGACTCGGTCTTGGAGTCGCACTTGAGCTGGAGGGTCCTGGCCCCGAGGGCGAGGATGTCGTGCTGGTCTCTACTCTGCTCGAGCTCCGCGGCTTGCTCTTCGGCCGTGATCCTAATGGCTTCCATCCGGTCCTCGGTGTGCTTGGCGGTGAGGACAAGACTGCGGACCATGCGGAGGAGAACTGGAGCCGTGAGGGCGTGGGCTTGTCCTTCGACAATAGCACTAACAGCACGGGGTGATAGGGGTATGGCTGGCTGCATAGCGCCGACGGCGAGGTCCACTGCAAGCACCCATGCTGTGTTAGTGGGCGTGGGGTCCTCAATAAGAGGAAGGGCTCCAGTGGGACTGGTCGTCTGATAGGGGGTTTCCGGGGTGGGGATGTAGAGGGCCTCGGTGGAGGCATAGGAGTCGGTGGGCGAGGCGGGGGCGTACTCATTGTTGTTCTCGACGGGGGAGATGCGGATGGTCTGGTGAGGCATAGTAGTTGAGAGTGTGGGGAGAGGATGGTAGTTCGGGCTCTCAGCCCCCTTCTTTTATGTCGTTGAGCGAGAGGGCACTCTTTGTGATATGACTCGACCAGTGTGGGGGCATGCACTTGTCCTGCTGGTTCCCATGTGTTGTCCGCATGCAGGTATCCTTTCCATTTGAGGAGATATTGCAGGGTTTTCTTTCTCCTGTAGAGACGGTGATTAACAATGGCCTCGACCTCGTACTCGTGTTCTCCCTCAATCAATTCGGGGGGTGGCCTGATATAGTTAGGTCCGTGCTGCGGAGTCTCGTGGTATGCTGTGAGGAGGCTGGCGTGGAACACGTTGTGGATCTTCCAGGCGTCCGGTAGTCGGAGTTGGTATGCCACCGGTGATATCTGTTTGGTGATGCGGAAGGGGCTGTGTCGCTTTGGGGCTAGTTTGGGGGTCTGGAAGGGTAGTTGGAGGTTCTTTGCCTCGAGCCAGACCTCCTGGTTGATTTGGAACTGGGGTGGTGGTGTTTCGTAGGCGGTGCGATTGATGGCTTCGATTGCTTGTGCACGCCTTTCGAGTGCGGTTTGCTTCCTGTCCTCCATGTGTTGATTGAGCGATGGAGGGGGGTCCACGTGGTGTAGGCGAGGTGTGTAGCCGAGTAGGGCTTCCGAGGGGGCGATGTTGATGGTGGCGTTCTTGTGATTGTTGTGTACTGTAGTGGCTATTCCCAGCCAGTTGCTCCAGTTGGTTTGGGCGCTGTTGATGGTCAGTCGGAGGTATTGTTCCACCCATTGGTTTGTTTGCTCAGACAGTCCGTCTGTCTGGGGGTGGAATGCTGAGGACACATTTTGTTTAATCCCTAGCTGTTGGGCGAGGGCCTTCGTGAAGAGGGATGTAAATCGTGGGTCTCTGTCGGATATGACCTTGTTGGGTAAGCCGAACCAACGGTAAATGTTGTTATAGTATAGTTTGGCTATTTCTTGTCTGGTGACCGTCGTCTTGCAGGGGAGGAATACGGCTGCTCTTGTGCATCTGTGGTCTACTATTGTGAGGATGGCATTGTATCCGTTGCTGACTGGGAGTTGGGTGATCAGGTCCATGGCTACGATCTGGAAGGGGAGGGTGTCGGTTGGCATGGGGATCCGGTAGAGGGGTACCTTCGCTCGCTTCGTGAGGTTTTTGTTTTGTTGGCACTTGGCGCACCCCTTTACATATTGTGTGATCCATTCGTTCATGTTTGGCCACCAGAAGTGTTGGCGGATGGCCGCGATGGTGGGGTCTCGCCCTTGGTGCCCTCTTGTTTCCAGGTCATGGAATCGGTGGAGGACTTCTTTCTTCAGGGTGTCGTCCGGTGGGATGGCGATTCTCCCTTGTATGCGCCAGTGCTTTAGGTTACTGTCGTTGTGTGAGTGGTTCATGACTGCTTTGTGGTGTTTGATCCACTCTGCGATTTCGGCAGGGTACTTCTGTTGTGCTGTCCCTATTCGTCTTTCTAGTTCTTGCCATTCGTCTTTTGGTTCTTTGGTGGTGGACTGTCTGATGAATGCGTCGGGGTGGAGAAGGGTCATGTTCTCGTTGTCTGTGTCGCCTCTGTCTACTCCGGGTGGTCGTGAGAGTAGGTCCGCTGAGGTGTGGAGTTTCCCTGGTATGTGCTGGATCTTTAGGTGGTATTCTTGGAGTTCTGCGAACCAGCGTGCTACTCAGCAGTTTACCTTTCGTGGGGACTTCCAGAAGGTTAGGTTTGCGTGGTTGGTAAGGACCGTGACTGGAATTGTTGATCCTGCTAAGTGGGGCCGCCAGTGGGCTAGGGCTTTCATTAGTGCCAGGAGTTCTCTTTCATAGATGTTGTAATTGCACTCGGTTGGCATGAATGTTGCAGAGTAGTAGGCTATGGGGTGTTTGGTTGGTGAGGTTTTTCTGGGGTGTTTGTCTCCCTCTTGTAAGAGTATGGCTCCCACGCCGTATGCAGACATGTCTGTGGCGAGGAAGAATGGTTTGGTGTAGTCGGGTTGGTGTAGTATTGGGTTCTGACACATGTGTGTCTTGAGGGTTTCGAAGGCTTTGATTTGGGCCTCTTCCCATGTAAATGGGGTCGCTTTCTTGGTTAGGTGGATCAAGGGTCTTGCGATCTTTGAGTAGTCTTTTATGAAGTATCGGTAGTAGCCTGTGAAACCTAGGAAGGCTCTGATGTCTCTGACTGTCCGTGGGGGTCTCCAGTCCACTTCTCCTTGGACTTTGGCTGGGTCCATGCAGATGGTGTTGTGGCCCAGGATGACCCCTAGGAATTCGACCTCCTTTTGTTTGAAGATGCATTTTTCCGGTTTGAGGAAAAGGTCGTGCTTGTGCAGTTTGTCGAGGATTTGGTGTACTCTCGTTCGATGGTATGGGAGGTCCGACTTGGTGTGTATGAGGATGTCATCCATGTAGATCGACAGCCAGTCTTGTCAGAGTTCTTCCCTGAAGAGCGCATTCATCATGGTTTGGAAGGTGGCTGGGGAGTTGGTCATCCCGAAGAACATTACTTGTGGTTCAAAGAGACCGTGGTTGGTGATGAATGCTGCTTTCCATTGGTCTCTGTCGCATATCTGCATGTTGTTGTATCCCCAACGGATGTCGAACTTGGTGAATAAGCTGGCTCCTCGGACTCTTGCAATGAGTTCAGGGATGAGTGGGAGTGGCGTGGCGTTTTGACAGGTCCATTCATTGAGCTTCCGGTAGTCTTGCACCAGTCGGAGTTTCCCGTCTTTCTTTTTAACGAAGAAGAATGGGGCAGCGAACTGGCTCTTCGACTCGGTGATGTATCCCTTATCGAGGTGTTCTTGGAGGAAGGTTGCGAGTGCTTCTTGCTCGGGCTGTGTTAGGGCATACACCTTCCCTGGCATGTTTTCCGGGTGACCGGGTTTTAGTTCGATGGCATGGTCCCATTCTTGTGGTGGTGGGAACTGCTATGATTCTGCTTCGCTGAACACGAAGGCGTGTTGACAGTACTCTTCCGGGACTGGCGGGGGTTCGACCGCGTGCCTTTCTGCTAGCTTTGACGCCAGTGTCTGTCGGTCCGATGCTGCGGTGGTGCGGACTCTTGTCAGGGGTCGTTGGATTTTGGCTTTAATGACCATGGGTAGTTGTTTGTAGGTGATCCATCCCTTTGCCCAGTCGATGACTGGTTGGACTGCTGCAAACCACGGGTAGCCTAGTATCACCTTTTGCTCGCCTAGGTTGGTAAGGAAGAAGTGCATTGTCCATGTTTGGTCGCCCGTTCGCACCTCTAGGCCGGTGTAGTGGGTGATTTGTCCGTGGCAGTTTTGGGTCCTGTCCACGTTAAACACCTTGCAGGGTTCTGCTAGTTCCTCGGTTGGTAGCTTGAGTTCTCTTGCGTAGTCGGGGTTGATGAAGTTCTCTGTTGCGCCGGAGTCTAGTAATGCAGAGGTTTCGGCCCTCTTAAACAGGGAGTTTAGATATATGCGAATTGTCATTGATCGACGGTTTGATAAATACACGCTCCTTGTACTTAATGCCCTAACCAAGGCCGAACTGGTTAGGCGTTCTGAAAATCCTCTTCCTTGGCTGCTACTATCCCTCCTCCGAAGTGTGCCGCCACTTGATCGTGTTGGTCGGGGGACATAGCTGCTAGCCTTGTTGCCATTTCGTCCACTGGGTTTTCAGCGGTGGTCGTGGTGTCTGACATCCAGTCGACCAGTTGGGCCGTGGCTACGTGCGGTTTCTTCTTTCAATTGGGACAGTTGCATGCGAAGTGCCTGACTTGGTTACACTTGTAGCAGGCACCGTGGGGGGGTCGGTCAGCACTGTGGGGGTTTTGGTTGGTTGGTTGGGTTTGGGCGACGTTCACTTGGTAGATGTTCCCTTGCTCGTCTTGCATCTGGACCGTTCTCCCTTGGGGGTTTCGGTTCCTCCAGTTGTTGTTTTGGTTGGCGCATGCGCGGTCCGTGTCGACGTCCATTGGGACAGGGGCGTTATTTAAGTGTTGTGGCGCATTGGTGGAGTTATACCCTCGGATGTTGGGTCGGCTGGGTTGTTGGTTGGTTGGGTTGGGCTGTGTGAATCGATTCCATCGTGACGACAGGGGTCGATTTGTGGTGCCTTTGTCCTGTTTGAACATTTCATAGATGAGGAGTTGCAAGGCCACGCTGTCAATTGCCCGTTGTTTGATCTCGGCATAGGTGTTGACCTTAGGGGGTTTGACTATGTCGTTGACTATGGACTTGGTCAGTCCTTTCAGGAAGTATCTGACGGTTGCGGGTGCTGTGAGTGGGTATTCGGCCTTTCGGGCGATTCTCTCGAAGTCTTGGATGTATTGGTCAACATCGGGCCATTTCATCTTCATGTTCTCGATCTGGAGGTGTGCTTGTTCTTCGGCTTGTGTGTCTTGGAATTGGTTTCGGAACTCGATGAGGAAGTTCGTCCAGACGTCGGGGATGTCTTCAATGAGTGGGTCTAGTCGGTCCACCCAGTCCCCTTGGTTGAGGGCCCATTCGTCTACCGTCGGGCCTTTGATGAACGTGAGTGCTATTGCTATGCGGCGGATCCAGGATTGGAGGCCAGGGACCGTGGCGTTCATGCGGAAGTAGTGTTGCAGTTCGTTTATGAACTGGTCTGCTTTTGCTCGGTCTCCGTCAAACTCTGTGGGGGCACTTCCCATGAGGCGGGCGTCTTGGTTTGCTGGGGGCATGGGTGGTGCCGCCGGGGGGTTGGGGGCTCCAGGGTTTCCTCCTCCTCCCGGGTTGCCTCCTCCTCCTCCGGGGTTGCTGCTCCCTCCTCCGGGGTTGCCGCTTCCTCCTCCGGGATTGCCGCTTCCTCCTCCGGGGTTATTGCTGGGTTGTCGCTTCATTGCCGTGTCTAACTTCTTCTGCACGGAGGCTGCTATCTTTGGTTTGGTAGTTGTAGTGGTGGTAGTCGTTGCTGTGGTGGTTGCCATGGTGTGCTCGTGTATTAGTGTGGTGAATGGTCGGGTGGCAATGAGTGGGGAGTGTCTGATGATGGTGTTGGTGCAATCTTCTGTGGGTTCCTCGTCAGTGGTGGGCGAGTTAGGTTGTTGGTCTGTGGAGACGGGTGACGGGGGTCGGGCATTGTCCAGATCGTCATCGGAGTTAGGTGGGATGGGTAGGAATTTTCCTCCTTCGTGTTTTCGGTGAAGTCTTTCTACTGCGTTTAGCTTGTTATGGGCTTCGATGTCTGGTCTCCTAGGTCCTTGTACTAGTTTGAATTTGTCTCCATCTTCCTCGAGGTAGACTTGGGTGAGGAATCCTCTTTCGTTATGTATCCAGACATGGGTTCCGTCTATGCAGTCCTGTGCCTTCTTGGTCGTATCAGGGTGGTATAGGATTGCTATTCTGTTGTATCCGGGGATGACTCCTTTGTCGATTCTTTGCAGGTGTGCGTTCTTTGGCAGTCCGTTGCCATCTCCAAAGTCTGTGAGGTATTCTTTGGGTGGGGCCTCCGTGATGATGAGAAAGTTGAGTCTAATGTCACCGCTGCTTATGCGACGATAACATATAGACTTGGAGTGGTAGTGACAAGGCTCCCTGCGGCCGCCTTCTGGCTAGGGTGTGTGAAACAGATGATATTGTCCGCGCAAGACGGACAGGAGACTCAACTTAGCGACCTAGAGTCACTGTTGAGCTGTATATATACGAGAATACAGGGTACTAGGGCACAGGGCACAGAACATGACTTAGGGGCACTGCGAACATGCATACATAGGGCTGAGTCACAAGCGACTCATGTAGTCCGTCCACATCCAATGAGGCATACAGTCATATATACTAATCGAGGCTTACTGATCCATCGGACTCATCTACCTCCATGGGCTCATCCTTGCGGCTGACATCTCCGTCAATCGAGGGGGGGAAGTCCCAGGGTTGAGGGGACGGTAACAACTCCTCTGTTGATTCTTCGCAGGTGTGTGTTCTTTGGCGGTCCGTTGCCGTCTCCAAAGTCTGTGAGGTATTCCTTGGGTGGGGCCTCTGTGGTGACGAGAAAGTTGAGTCTAATGTCACCGCTGCTTATGTGACGATAACGTATAGACTCGGAGTAGTGAGGTCAAGGCTCTTGCGGCTGCCTTCTGGCTATGGGTGAGGAGAATAGATGATATTTGTCCGTGTAAGACGGACAGGAGACTCAACTTAGCGACTTAGGGTCACTGTTGAGTCGTATTTATACTACTACAAGGGGGGCAGGGCACAGGGTACGAGAACACGACGATACAGGGCTACAAAACACGTACATAGGGGCTGAGTCACAGGTGACTCATGTAGTCCGTCCACATCAGGCGAGGCATGTACTAATATATACTGATCCGGTCTTACCACTACTCAGGGTCATCCAACTCCATCGGGTCATCCGCATGGCTGATGTCCCCGTCGATCGAGGGGGGGAAGTCCCAGGGTCGAGGGGATGGTAACAGCCTCTGTGCAGAAGAAACTGGACACAGCAATGAAACGACAACCAAGCAGCAACCCCGGAGGAGGAAACAGCAACCCCGGAGGAGGAAGCAGCAACCCCAGAGGGGGAGGCCGCAACCCGGGAGGAGGAGGAAACCCCGGAGCCCCCAACCCCCCCAATCCAGCGGCACCACCCATGCCCCCAGCAAACCAAGACGCCCGCCTCATGGGGAGCGCCCCCACAGAATTTGATGGAGATCAAGCGAAAGCAGACCAGTTCGTGAACGAACTGCAACACTACTTCCACGTAAACACCACGGTCCCCGGCCTCCAATCCTGGATCCGCTGAGTAGCAATAGCTCTCACATTTATCAAAGGCCCAACAGTAGACGAATGGGCCCTCAACCAAGGAGATTGGGTGGACCGACTGGATCCACTCATCGAAGATGTCCCCAACGTCTGGACAAACTTCCTACTTGAATTCCAAAAGCAATTCCAAGACTCACAAGCTGAAGAATGAGCATGCCTCCAGATCGAAGGCATGAAGATGAAGTGGCCTGACATCAACCAATACATCCAAGACTTCGAGAGAGTCGCCCAAAAGGCCGAATACCCACTCACAGCGCCCACAACCATCAGATACTTCATGAAGGGACTAACCAAGTCCATAGTCAACAACATAGTCAAATCCCCCAAAGTTAACACCCACACAGAGATCAAGCAGTGAGCAATTGACAGCATGGCTTCCCAACTCCTCATCTATGAGATGTTCAAACAGGATAAGGGTACCACGAGTCGACCCCCTTCATCACAATGGAACCAGTTTGCACAGCCTAATCTGACCAACCAACAACCTAGCCGCCCCAACATCCAAGGATACAATTCCACCAACGCACTGCGACACTTGAATAACACCCCCATCCCAATGGATGTCGATGCAGACCGAGCATGTGCCAACCGGAACAACAACTGGAGAAACCAAAACCCCCAAGGGAGGACAGTCCAGATGCAGGACGAACAAGGGAACGTCTACCAGGTGAACGTCACCCAAACCCAACCAGTTAACCGGAACCCCCGTGGTGCCTGCTACGAATGCAACCAAGTCAGACACTTTGCATGCAACTGCCCCAACCGAAAGAAGAAACCACACATGGCCACAGTGCAATTGGTCGACCGGATGTCGGACACACCGACCACCAGCGAGAATCTGGTCGACAAGATGGCAACAAGACTCGCAGCCATGTCCCCCGACCAATGCGACCAAGTAGCGGCCCACTTCGGGGGAGGAATAGTAGCAGCCGAGGAAGAGGGTTTTCAGGACGCCTAACCAGTTTGGCCTTGGTTAGGGCATTAAGTACAAGGAGCGTGTATCTATCGAACTGTCGATCAATGACAATTTGCATATATTTAAACTCCTTGTTTAAGAGGGCTGAAACCTCTGCATTATTGGACTCCGGCACAACGGAGAACTTCATCAATCCCGACTATGCAAGGGAACTCAAACTACCAATCAAAGAACTAGCAGAACCTTGCAAGGTATTCAACATGGATGGAACCCAAAACCGCCATGGACAAATTACCCACCACACCGACCTAGAAGTACAAACAGGCGACCAAACACAAACAATGTGTTTCTTCCTCACCAACCTAGGCAAACAAAAGGTGATACTGGGCTACCCATGGTTTGCCACAGTCCAACCAATCATCGACTGGGCAAAAGGATGGATCGCCTACAAACAGTTACCCATGGTCATCAAAGCCAGGATCAGGCGATCCCCAACGAAGGCCCGCACTGCCACAGCATCAGACCAACAAATGTTGGCCTCGAAGCTGGCCGAGAAACACGCGACCCAACCTCCGCCGATCCCAAGCGAGTACCGCCAACATGCCTTCGTATTTAGCAAAGCAGAATCGAAGCGATTCCCACCACCACGAGAATGGGATCACGCTATCGAGCTGAAGCCAGGCCACCCAGAGAACATGCCAGGAAAGGTGTATGCCCTAACCCAACCTGAACAAGAGGCACTTGCAACCTTCCTCCAAGAACACCTCGATAAGGGGTACATCACCAAGTCCAAGAGCCAGTTCGCAGCCCCATTCTTCTTCATCAAAAAGAAAGACGGAAAGCTCTGACCAGTACAAGACTATCGGAAACTTAACAAATGGACCCACCGAAATGCCACACCACTCCCACTCATCCCTGAACTCATCACAAGAGTCCAAGGAGCCAGCTTATTCACCAAATTCAACATCCGCTGGGGGTACAACAATATACAGATATGCGATGGGGACCAATGGAAGGCAGCATTTATCACAAACCATGGCCTCTTCGAACCACAAGTAATGTTCTTCGGAATGACCAACTTGCCGGCCACCTTCCAAACCATGATGAACACACTGTTCAGAGAGGAACTCTGACAAGACTGGCTATCGATCTACATGGACGACATCCTCATACACACCAAATCAGACCTCCCATACCACCAAACGAGAGTCCACCAAATCCTTGACAAACTGTGCAAACACAACCTCTTCCTCAAACCAGAGAAATGCATCTTTGAACAGAAAGAGGTCGAATTCCTAGGTGTCATCCTAGGCCACAACACCATCCGCATGGACCCAGCCAAGGTGCAAGGAGTAGCGGATTGGAAACCCCTACGAACAGTTCGAGATGTCAGAGCCTTCCTAGGCTTTACAGGGTACTACCGATACTTCATCAAAGACTACTCGAAGATTGCGAGACCCCTGATCCACCTAACAAAGAAGGCAACACCATTTACATGGGAGGAAGCTCAAGTCAAGGCCTTCAAAACCCTCAAAACACACATGTGTCAGAACCCAATCCTATGC
Organism: Russula ochroleuca; assembly: GCA_015178965.1. Classification (NCBI taxonomy): domain Eukaryota; kingdom Fungi; phylum Basidiomycota; class Agaricomycetes; order Russulales; family Russulaceae; genus Russula; species Russula ochroleuca. Next base: position 6,284 of record WHVB01000055.1, on the reverse strand, counting down.
CAACCCAACTACACCAAACCATTCTTCCTAGCCACAGATATGTCCGCATATGGCGTGGGAGCTGTACTCTTACAAGAGGGAGACAAACACCCCAGAAAAACTTCACCAACCAAACACCCCATAGCCTACTACTCTGTGACATTCACGCCAACCAAGCACAACTACGATATCTACAAGAGAGAACTCCTAGCACTGATGAAAGCCCTGGCCCACTGGCGACCCCACCTAGCAGGGTCGAGGATCCCAGTCACAGTCCTCACCAACCATGCAAACCTCACCTACTGGAAATCCCCACGGAAGGTAAACCAACATGTAGCACGCTGGTTCGCCGAACTCCAGGAATACCACCTGAAGATCCAGCACGTGCCGGGGAAGCTCCACACCTCGGCAGACCTCCTCTCCCGACCACCGGGAGTAGATAGAGGCAACACAGACAACGAGAACATGACCCTTCTCCACCCCAACACATTCATCGGACTATCCACCACCGAAGACCCCAAGGACGAGTGGTGGGAGTTAGAGCGGCAAATAGGAGTGGCACAACGGAAGTACCCCCCCCGAGATCGCAAAGTGGATCAAACACCACCAAGCAACCACAACACACTCACACAACAACGGTAACCTAAAGCACTGGTGTGTACAGGGGAGAATCGCCGTCCCACCAGACGACACCCTAAAGAAAGAAATCCTCCACCGATTCCACGACCTGGAAACCAGAGGACACCAAGGGAGAGACCCCACCATCACGATCATCTGCCGACACTTCTGGTGGCCAAATATGAACAAATGGATCGCACAATATGTGAAGGGGTGTGCCAAGTGCCAGCAAATCAAAAACCTCACAAAGCAGACAAAGGTACCCCTCTACCGAATCCCCACGCCAACCAACGCCCTCCCATTCCAAATTGTGGCAATGGACCTGATCACCCAACTCCCAATCAGCAACAGATACAACGCCATCCTTACAATAGTAGATCACAGATGCACAAGAGCGGCCGTATTCCTCCCCTGCAAAACAACTATCACCGGACAAGAAGTGGCAAAACTATACTACGACAACATCTACCAATGGTTCGGCCTACCCAACAAGGTCATATCCGATAGGGACCCCCGATTTACATCTCTCTTCACAAAGGCCCTCGCCCAACAACTGGGAATCAAACAAAATATGTCCTCTGCATTCCACCCACAAACAGACAGACTGTCAGAACGGACAAATCAATGGGTAGAACAATACCTCCGCCTGACCATCAACAGCGCCCAGACCGATTGGAGCGACTGGCTAGGGATAGCCACCATGGTGCATAACAATCACAAAAACGCCACCATCAATATCGCCCCTTCAGAGGCCCTCCTCGGTTACACACCTCACCTGCACCCCGTGGACCCCCCTCTGTTGCTTAACCAACACATGGAGGACAGGAAGCAAACCGCCCTCGAAAGGTGTGCACAAGCAATCGAGGCCATCAACCGCACCACCCATCAGACGCCACCACCCCAGTTCCGGATTGACCAGGAGGTCTGGCTCGAGGCCAAACACCTCCAACTGCCCTTCCAGACCCCTAAACTAGCTCCCAAGCGACACAGTCCCTTCTGCATCACCAAACAAATATCGCCGGTGGCATATCAGCTCCAGCTACCCGATGCCTGGAAGATCCACAACGTGTTCCACGCCAGTCTCCTCACGGCATACCACAAAACCCCACAACACGGACCCAATTACATCAAACCACCCCCAGAACTGATCGAAGGGGAACACGAGTACAAAGTCAAGGCCATTGTTAATTACTGCCTCTACGGGAGAACAAAAACCCTGCAATATCTCCTCAAGTGGAAGGGATACCCACACGCGGACAACACATGGGAACCAGCCGACCAAGTGCACGCTCCCGCATTGGTCGAGTCATACCACAAGGGGCGCCCCCTCGCCCAACCGCATAAAAGGAGAGGCTTGAAGACTCAAACCACTATCCCCCCCCCACATCCCGAACTACCATGCCTCATCAGACCATTCACATCTCCCCCATCGATAACAACAATGAGTACATCCCCACCTCGCCCACCGACTCCTATGCCTCCACCGAGGCCCTCTACATCCCCGCCCCAGAAACTCCCTACCAGATGACCAGTCCCACTGGAGCCCTTCCTCTTGTTGAGGACCCCTCGCCCACTAACACAGCACGGGTCCTTGCAGTGGACCTCGCCATCGGCGCTATGCAGCCAGCTGTACCCCTATCACCCCGCACCGTTAGCACTATCGTCGAGGGACAAGCCAACGCCCTCACGGCTCCAGTTCTCCTCTGCATGGTCCGCGGTCTCATCCTCACTGCCAAGCGCACTGAAGACCGGATGGAAGCTGTTAGGATCATGGCCGAGGAACAAGCCGCAGAGCTCGAGCAGAGCAAGGACCAATGTGACATCCTCGCCCTCAGGGCCAGGAACCTCCAACTTGAGTGCGATGCCCAAGCCGAATCCCTGCACCTCGCCGACCTCACCATCCGCCGCCTGGCCGCCCAACCCGCAGGGACAGACCTTTCAACGGGTATCCAGTCTGAACCCCCTACAGGCTTTGTCGAGAACAACGGACAACTGCATTACTTCTCCATCCCCCTCCAAGGTGGCAGCAACGACTGCCATATCACCCCCTACATCCAACTTCTCGATGGCCCCGTTCCCTGTGCTGCTGGTACCATGGGAGGCCCTGACGACCCTGTCTTTACTACAGAGGTCTACGCCCAACCCACCTCCAACATTGGTGTCGCCAACCCGCCTGTACCCAAGTGGCTACTCCAAGATCTTTGACACCTTCTCATTGGAGGTCCAGGATACAACCCAGGACTGGGGCCTCTACACCGACATCTGCCGCTACCACCATGTCGACACCCAACTCACTCATATCGCCACCCGCATCCATGCCCTCGAGGCTGAAGAGGCCGAGACCCGCAACACCCTCGCCAACTGTCGCCAATGCCTCCACACAGCCAACGCCGGGGAAACCCTCGCTCACCTCGCCGGCAACGACGCCAATCGCCACAACCAACACCACGGGGAGGGGATCATCCGCTATGCCGCGCGTGGTTGCACTTGCATCTAACCGGAGGGTGATGTTACCGTCCCCTCGGCCCTGGGACTTCCCTGCCTCGATCGACGGGGATGTCAGCCGCGAGGACGAACCGATGGAGGTAGATGACCCAGAGGAGTGGTAGGTCCCAGTTAGTATATATTGGCATATGCCTCACCTGATGTGGATGGACTACATGAGTCGCTTGTGACTCAGCCCTATGTACGTGTTCCCATAGCACTGTATCGTCGTGTTTCCGTGCCCTGTGCCCTGCCCCCTTGTATTTAGTATAAGTACAACTCAACAGTGACTCTAGGTCGCTAAGTTGAGTCTCCTGTCCATCTTGTGCAGACAATATCATCTGTTTCCTACATCCTTAAAGCCAGAAGGTGGCCAAGAGAGCCTTGTCATTATCACCCCAAGTCTATATGTTATTGTCGTGTAAGCAGTGGTGACAATCTTTGAGAGTTTTCAGGAATGCGTCAGACTTGTATTCTCCTCCAGCATCAGACATCCATTCCTTAATGTCTGCATTATACTGTGTTTTAACCATTGCCATAAATTGCTTCAGGGCAAGGATAGCAGAGGCTTTGTCTCGTAGGAGGACAATTCACACGAAGGAGGTGAAGTCATCAAAGAAGCTGATGAAATATTTATATTTGTGGTACAAGACCACAGGGAAACTCTTCAAGTCTGAGTGAATGTGCTCAAAGGGCGCAGATGCTCTTGTATCAGAGGGCGGATGGGACGATGCAGGCATCTTCCCTTGCGCACAACCAGGGCAAACTGGTGGCTTGGATGGGATATCTAAGTCCGAGGGGAATCCATTCACATTTTTCTGCACATGCAACATGACATCCCTGGAAGGGTGACCAAGTCGTCTGTGCATAAGCTCATAATCTGCTGAATAGATTGTTTGACCCTCCTGTATCTCAGCAGGAGTGCCATCTAACCAATAGGTCATCTGACCTGGTTGGAAGGGTTTACAAGTCAACATTGTTTTATTTTTGTAAAGCAGGGCAATGGAGCGCGATGTCCCTTCAATGTGCATTCCCTGCTGTAGAAATTCGCCCATTGAGAGCAGCCATGTGGTAATTTTCGGTATGTGAAGTACCGGGTATAGGCGTGTGGTAACCAGCTTGTTATTTTCAGAGTGCTCTAAGAGTACTGTGCCTTTTCCTTCCACATAAATTGTATCGGACACGGTCCGTACAGGGGCTCTCTCATTAGGAGGGATGGTTTCATACTCTATGAAATTGTGTTTACTGAAGGTGAAGTGTGCCGATGCTCCTGAGTCAAGGAGCCATAAGGCTGCACCTTGCTGTTTTCCTTTACACTTATTACACAACGCATAATTCTGTCCATGTTCACAAACGTAGTCTGATAACACAAGCTCTTTACTAGGGAGTGCATAACTACAAGACCCATCCTTCAGCGATCTTAACCCTCTTGGGGGCTGGAGCGATACTGTGGGTTGTTGAACAGGTAGTAAGGAGGAGGAGGAAGGCACACATGCTTCGGTATCCTCTAGATCACTTCCCCAGTCAAGCGGTTCATCGCTGGGGGAAGCAGGCTGGAACTGGCAGTCCCAGTCGTTGTCTTGGCCTTCATGGCCATTGGGAACTTCTGACATATCCACTATGTCTGACCCTTCATCATCTGAAAGATGGTAAGTAGATTTGGACCACGGACCGTCCATGTACTGCTCAGTAATACGCTGCTTGAGTGTCTTAACAGTTTCTATGGTGGGCTTTATGCCTGACTGGTCAGCGAGATCAAAGGCAGCATCGAGCGCCTTGAAAGGGCCAGGGTATGCTCTTTGGGAGCGGGAGTGGAGATGGTGCGCTTCTGAATCCCAGAGGGACCAATCTGCGCAATAGTAGATGTAGTGGGGACGGGAAGAGATGCAACATCGGCGATATGGGAGTGTCCTTGGTCTGCAGCCTTGCCTTTACCATTGCCCCTGCCTCGGCCGCTGCGTTTACCGCACTTGCCTTGAGGCTTGTCAGAGGACTGTTGCTGAGTAGACCCCTTCTCCTGGTTAGAGAAGTTGGGGTTTCCATGCTTCTGCTTGATGGTGGAGAGCTTGTTAGCGTCGTGGGGCTTGTTTCCTTTGGGCTTGCCATGGCGAGTGACCTCCAACTCGTACTGAGCCAGGATGGTTTCGTGGACATGCTTCAGCTCAATGTCAGCGAGATCATAGTTCTGCATAATGATTGCGACGAGCATTTCCCACTTGGGGGGCATGGCAGCAAGCAGGATCATAGCCTGCAACTGTTCGGGGACAGGGATGGAGGAGGCGGCACACCGCTGGAAAGCGGCGACCATTCAGTCTATCTGGTTACCGGTGTCACCACTGCTTACACGACGATAACATATAGACTTGGGGTAAAGATGACAAGGCTCTCAGCGGCCGCCTTCTGGCTAGGAGTGGGGGAATAGATGATATTGCCGTCGTAAGACGGACAGGAGACTCAACTTAGCGACTTAGGGTCACTATGGAGTCGTACTTATACTACTACAGGGTACAGGGCACAGGAACACGACGATACAGGGCTGCGAGTCACGTACATAGGGCTGAGTCACAAGGCGACTCATGTAGTCCATCCACATCAGGTGAGGCATACAGTTGTACATACTAGTCGAGGCTTACCGCTCCCTCGGGCTCATCCAACTCCATGGGGCTGTCCTCGTGGCTAACGTCTCCGTCAATCGAGGGGGGGAAGTCCCAGGGCCGAGGGGACGGTAACATCACCCTCCGGTTAGATGTGAGCACGACCACGCGTCGCGTAGCAGATGATCCCCCCCGCATGGCGTTGCTCGTGGCGGTCGGCGTCGTTGCCCGCGAGGTGGGCGAGGTTTTCTCCGGCATTGGCGGCGTGGAGGCGGCGGCGGCAGTTAGCGAGGGTGCTACGGGTCTCGGCTTCCTCGGCTTCGAGGGCGCGGATGCGGGCGGCGATGTGAGTGAGTTCGGTGTCGGTGTGGTGGTAGCGGCATATGTCCGTGTAGAGGCCCCAGTCCTGGGTCGTATCTTGGACTTCCAGTGCGAAGGCGTCGAAGATTTCGGAGTCGCCGTCGATGGCATGGAGTAGCCACTTGGGTACCGGCGGATTGGTGACACCAACGTTTGAACTGGGCTGGGCATAGATCTCTGTAGTGAAGACAGGGTCGCCAGGGCCTCCCAAGGTACCAGCGGCGCGGGGAACAGGTCCATCGAGAAGTT